>JAJGOT010000623.1:300000-437789 GCA_022457155.1 Cladopsammia gracilis
CTTGTAGGAAAACACTTGAAATAGGGTTGTACTGTTTTCCATATAATTTTAATGTGGCTAATATCATTTAGGCAAAGTTAAACTCTAACTAATGCGGCCAGCAGTCTTCTCCGTAGTACATGACCTGCGGGGCGGCCCACAGGGACTTGCAGGGCCTTTGTTGCTTGTCAAGTTACATGTGCAGTTTAATTGCTGATCATTGCGGATCATAGCACATAGCACAGCTCTTGCTAGTGAATCTTGGCGGATTCTTGCTCCCTCTCCTCCCTCCCTCGTGGTCTAATGGTAACTAGGTAAGTATCTCCTTAGGTAAGTTGTTTCCACTGAATTTATTTCAGTGTGATGGTGTCCGGTTAGCGGCTGCTGCTTTGGGTGGTTCCTGCCTCCAGGGTTGCCATGGATACCTCCGTTTCCGCACCTTGCTTTGGCCCCCCCGCTAACCTTTAAGGCACCAGTTCCCAAGCTCATCTATTAGTGATGAGTTTAAACCAAGATTACCTATGTACATCTAAGCCAGTTATTCATGGACAGAAGTAAAAATATTTTTTTGATAAGCAGTTTGCCTTATAGGGCTACTTTGTGGAATTTTTTGAATATTTTGGTATTTTCACTATTGCATGCCTCTGGTTGATATTTACGGACACCCCCTCTTAAATCGGTCGCTTGTTTGAAATGTGCATTATAATTTCATAAAAAGTAAATTGCACTTCATCACTTAAAAAAGAAAAAAATATTTATTACCTAAAATATGCTTTAGGCATCACCATTTCATTTCTCATCTTGCATTGCTTACCTTTTCAGAATTTGGTCAGTTTTCTGTCTGAATTGTGCGAGTAGGGCAAAAGGATGGTGTGTAGTCCTGAAACAAATTAAATGTAGCAATAAATTATTGGTATCAAACACAGTTTCACTGTCTGATCTTTGAATCATGTACTGCAAATATCAAATCTTCCTTTTGATTTGAATTTCAGTTTGCTGGCGTGCTCCTTTATCAGTCCTTTGCATGGATGAGAAACGGCCACCGCTTTTATAATTAATTATTAATCTTTGACACATAGGGACTATAGAAACATTTTTTAACTCCCCAAAAACTGATGAAACACACGCAGATTTCTCGGATCGATTGCTCGTTTGAAATGTGCATTATAACTAGTACTGATCTGACAAATGCATGAAGATTTGCTTGTACACTATTTCGCAGATGAAAATTACAAGCGGTTATTAATTAAACAAATTAATGCTACTGACAAGAAAGTAATATATAAAAGAAAATATTTATTACTTAAAATATGCTTAGCCATCACTATTATTTTTCATTTCTCATCTTGCCTACCTTTTCAGGATGATAAACTTTTCCCAATTTGGTCAGTTTTCTGTCTGAATTGTGCGAGTAGGGCAAAAGGACAGTGTGTAGCCCTGAAACAAACATAGAAATTAGTATCAAACACATCCAATCCAGATAAACAACTATCTGTGTTTATGAAATAACCATTGATTAAATCAGTCTAGCTAGACTGAGCATGCAGTCATGCAAAATCCATTAATTTATGCTACCTGTGTTCTCTGTAAAAAAGAAATTCTTTGGTCGAAGAAAAGCTTCTGAATGAATATGCTTAGCCATCACTATTATTTTTCATTTCTCATCTTGCCTACCTTTTCAGGATGATAAACTTTTCCCAATTTGGTCAGTTTTCTGTCTGAATTGTGCGAGTAGGGCAAAAGGACAGTGTGTAGCCCTGAAACAAACATAGAAATTAGTATCAAACACATCCAATCCAGATAAACAACTATCTGTGTTTATGAAATAACCATTGATTAAATCAGTCTAGCTAGACTGAGCATGCAGTCATGCAAAATCCATTAATTTATGCTACCTGTGTTCTCTGTAAAAAATAAATTCTTTGGTCGAAGAAAAGCTTCTGAATGAATGTTTTTTGTGAATCAATTAAGAGATCTTCATGGCTTGGTAACAGCGCCATTATCTCTTAGCCGCACCTTCAAATGGATGGGGTATAAACCAACAGCGCAGCCACTATTCTTAGAAAGATCACAAGATCAGATTGAGCAGTCATTTGGAAACAAACGTAACAGTCATGATCAATATAATTTGCAAAAGGTCACGCCATGTGAGTAACAGTACTGTATTTATCACCTAAAATATGTTTAGGCATCACTATTTCATTTCTCATCTTGCTTACCTTTTCAGGATGATAAACTTTTCAGAATTCGGTCAGTTTTCTGTTTGAATTGTGTGAGTAGGGCAAAAGAATGGTGTTTAGACCTGAAACAAACATAGCAATATATTATTGGTATCAAACACATCCAGTCCAGATAAAACTATCTATGTTTAAGAAATCAAAACTATCTGTGTTTGCAGAAAAAGCCAGAGTTATATTGTAAGCATACTGTTACAGTTTCACTGATTTATCTTCCTTTTGATTTCAATTTCAGTTTGCTGTTGTGCTAGCGCTCCTTCATCAGTTCTTTGCATGGATGAGAAACACTGCCACTGCTTTAACTTATCAATCTTTAACGCATAGGGGCTAGAAACATTTTTAACACAAAAAATCGATGAAACACATGTAGATTTCTTGGAAACCTAAATATAGATCGCTTGTTTGAAATGTGCATTATAACTAGTACTGATCTGACTAATGCATAGATTTGCTTGTACGCTTTTTCTCAGATGAGAATTACAAGCGGTTATTTATTAAACAAATGAATGTTACTGACAAGAAAGTAATTTCGGAAAGAGTAAATTGCACTTCATCACTTATAAAATATACCTAGGCATCACTATTATTTTTCATTTCTCATTTTGCCTACCTTTTCGGGATGATAAACGTTTCCCAATTTGGTCAGTTTTTTTGTCTGAATTGTACGAGCAGGGCAAAAGGACGATGTGTAGTCCTGAAATATAACGTAGCAATTGGTATCAAACACATCCAATCCAGATAAAACTATCCATGTTTAAGAAATAACCATTCATGAAATCAGTCTAGACAGAGCATGCAGTCAGGCGAAGTCGATTCATTTATTCTCCCTGTGTTCTCTGTGAAAAAAAATAATTCTCTGGTTTAAGAAAATCTTCTAAATGAATGTTTCTTGTGAACCAATTTAGGGAACTTCTCGGCTTCGTGTCAGTGCAGCCATTTCTCTCAGCCACACCTTGAAATGCAAGGGGCTTAAACTGAACAGACACTTTTCTTAGAAAGATCACAGACCTGCCAAGTCTCGCGCCTTAGGCGTGAGTCTCACGCCTGCGAGTCCAAAACTCCGATCTCACGCCTATGGAGCAATTTCTTACATCTGACCTACAGATTTGAGCTACCAGCCTTAACTGATCGCATGATCCAATTAAAAATATAGTTACGTTCATGCAAATATAGCACTTTTTTGTAGGTTTTTATCGTACTGAACATTACAATTCCAGAGGTCTGAGATCCATGGGAACTTCCGAATTTTACGGAACATCTTAGGACAACTTAGGACATCTTCGGAATAGATGGAGTTCTCTTCAGATTTGGTTGGGTCGCCTTCGGAAATCCTGGCACTCCCACGAAAAAATTCTCACGCCTATCACTCGGAAAAAGTTGGCAGGTATAAGATCATGACATTGGATTGAGCAGTAATTAAATTTACAACAGGTCACTCCATGTGAGTAACAGTACTACAGTGTATTCTAAATTTACAACAGGTCACTCCATGCGAGTAACAGTACTACAGTGTATTCTAAATTTACAACAGGTCACTCCATGCGAGTAACAGTACTACAGTGTATTCTAAATTTACAACAGGTCACTCCATGGGAGTAACAGTACTACAGTGTATTCTAAATTTACAACAGGTCACTCCATGCGAGTAACAGTACTACAGTGTATTCTAAATTTACAACAGGTCACTCCATGTGAGTAACAGTACTACAGTGTATTCTAAATTTACAACAGGTCACTCCATGCGAGTAACAGTACTACAGTGTATTCTAAATTTACAACAGGTCACTCCATGCGAGTAACAGTACTACAGTGTATTCTAAATTTACAACAGGTCGCTCAATGCGAGTAACAGTACTGTTCTGAACTCATGTAGGTTAATTAGGGTGGCCCTCTAAAAATTCATGATCAAATTGCAATTTAGAAATGTTTAGTTTTTGAGGATCAAGGGAGGAAAAACCAGAGAACCCGGAGAAAAAACCATCGGAGCAAGGATGACAACTAACTTGACAAACTCAACCCACATATGACACTGAGTCCAGGAATCAAACCGGGGCCACATTGGTGGAAGGAAAGCACTCTCACCGCTGTGCCATCCCTGCTCCCAGTGCCTGCTGAAGGTGTATTTTCAGGCATTTTTTTGATAGCTTTCTTTTTTCGTCTAAACAGTAATTGCATACTACAGATGTTAAAAAAAATTGAATTGTTTACGATTCGCCTTTGAATTTTTGCGCTTTTTCATTCTTATGTGTGGTTGGGGACTGGCACTAGTTGCACATGTGCAATGTTGATTTAGTGATGTCTTGTGTTCAGTTTCATAGTCTCCACCATGTTAGCAGTTTATAATGTGTGAGAAATGCTAATAACCATGAAATAATGTCCTTAGCAACGACTCTAAAACTGTAGTCAAGGATCACCCCCCTTAACAACATAGATTTTTGCTCGCACTCCGTCACTCACATCATTAATCAAACAAATATTGCTGTTATCAAGAGCGTCTCAAAAAAGTCAATATTTCAGACAGATATTTTACACAGAAAAAGCCAGGGTAATATTGTAAACATTGTTACTGTTTCACTTTCTGATCTGATCTTTGAATCATGTTCTTCAGATGTCATATCTTCCTTTTGATTTCAATTTGAAACCAACATTATGTCAAAACTCGGCTCCAGTCCCTTGAATTTCGTGACCATTTTTTAGGGCAAAATAGCAAAACTTCGAACGCTTGAAACATCGCTAATTTTACCCTAAACGTCTCAAATTTTGGAATCGTGCATTTCAAAGGCTAAATGTTATAACTACATAAAAATAAATTCTGGTTCATATGCACTTTAATGCATACCAGCACTCCAAGCTCATTTTTTTAATAAGTGGCCTTTTGTCGAACCAACATTTTTAAAAATAATGGTCGCCATTGGAAAATTTCAGTCACCAAAAATTATTGTTTCATTAATGCAAGACGCTTCATGCTACTTTACATGAAGACACTACTGCTGAACCTTCAGAGCAAGAATTGAAATAAAGTGAAGTAAAGTTTTAATTTTCAAGTCTATATTATATATCTCATATAGTATAAGTGTGTGGCACTGAACATAAGGAACATTTTATTACTTTTCTAGTTTTACAGCATTTTGTGCCTAACAAGAAGCTGTACACATCTTGAATTGTGAAAAGTGTTTTGAGTGCTTTTACGCAGAAAAATAAGCTTAAAATAATGTCTTAATAAAGGCTCCTGCGAGCCAACACATGAATACGCATTGTTTAAGGTAACACAATATTGCGGGGTTTTTTGGAAATTAAATGCAACAACATTTAACGAAGACAAAAACAAAAACAAAAAAACAGTGATTTTCAGTTCGAAAAAAAAAAGAAACAAAAGTCTGTCCTGGGAGAGAATTGAATTCACGTCCTTCGGCTTCCTCCAGCTCTATTGTCCCAGCATTGACCCACTACACTACCTAGGATTTTGCTATTTACCAAGGCCAAATTTGGTTATTTCAACGTAGATTAATGCAGAAAAAGTTTACATCTTAGTGATGGTTCGAGTGAGTGAGTGAGTGAGTGAGTGAGTGAGTGAGTGACGATGTTAAATCTTTAGACTCTGTTAAAGTCTTTGGGAAAAGACTTGCTAACTTACTTCTTTCTGATTAGTTTGAATCTGTAAATAGTCAATTCAATTCATTGTATTTTTAATGTGTAGTTATTACTTTAGTCAGTCATTTATTTGTTATTTTAGCATTTTGTAACTGAAAAACCCTTGTAGGGAGTTACAATAAAGTATGTATGTATGTATGTATGTATGTATGTATGTATGTATGTATGTATGTATGTATGTCTCCTATAACCCCATTCATTACCCTAAGGGTAGTCGCGGGTTAAAAAGTAAGACTACATTAACATTAACGTTCACTACATTTAGTAGCCGACACTTCAAAGCTCAATCGCTAAGCAAATTGCTAGCTAAGTTATACAAAACACAAAACTTGCTGGTATAAAAATCCCTCAGGAATAATTATAAGCAGCAAACACAATATCAAATGCTCTATATCCATCCATGAACACCTTGCATTGTCTTGAAAACTTGCAATTGTACGCTGTGGTCATTTCTTTTGCTTCTCAAGTCAAGATACGGAGAAATTTTGCAATAAACACAAAAAAGTCAGCAACTTTTGCAGAATATCAGCGTTTGAATTTGGACAATAACAAAAATGACCGTTTTTAACGTCACAGAAAAACAACAAAGATCACGTTTTTGCCTTTAGTTTTTTTTATTCAAATAATTGTGGCAAACCCAAAAATCAACATTCACAGCAAAATTCAGTCCTAGTCAGCCTAGCTTAGCAGCTTTTTTTTTGCTCTTATTTGTTGCTCGGGCCGAGCTACAGCCTCTCATTCTAATGCATACTGACCTTGCCAGCTGAAGACGAATTTCAAAAGCAATTGCCATTGCCTTTTCTGCCCAAAGATTGGCCAATAGCCCAGATCTATTAGCAATGGCTGAACCTTGTTTTATGAGTTAACACCCAGCACTTAGCACCCACGCCTTGGATTCGATAAAAAATGCTTGGTTACCAAGACTTCACCAATGCTGGCATTATTTCTGAATCTAATGCAGTGTTTTGAAAGCTTTTTCTACAAAATATATGGAGAGAAGCGACCAAAAAAGACTCAGGAATAGTCAATGTGAGCAGTGTACATGTAAGTTTTTTTTTGAGATAAATAAACTTTTATTTAGTTGAAATGCACTTTTTCTATAGCCCATGATATAACTTACCTTCACTCAGTGATGTTGATTCCTCCACAACACTTTCAGCTACATTGTAGGCTGAACAAATCTTAAAATGACAATAATATTTACATGTTAGCTGAGAAACTGAATATACATCTCAGTTAACGCTTAGTAAATTGAAGAGCTCAGGGCTTAACCGACCTATGTTGCTTTTAAGGTGTGTTTTTTCTTGCTCAGGTTTGCCTCATTTTATCATACAATGAATAATATCACAAACCTGTGTCAAATTTGCACTAACCCTAAGGAATTTGACTAATTTCACCTGAAAAAAGCAGAGTCTTGGCCCTCTGGTGCTTTGACTGTACATTCAGAGTGTAATAATATTATTTTGACGCCATTATAAAGTAGATTGGCTGTGAGAATATGCGACTGCAATACTCCTGACCCATGCCAATGACCTGAATAAACATACTGTCATACAGGCATTTCATATTGATCGAATTCGCACCTTGAGACAACAACTGGCCGTAGCGGCTAGTTTAAGTCATGTTTAAGCCCCGTTCGGTGATGGAAGGATATCATGAAGTTGGGAAATCCTTAAGTCTCTGGCACCTCTCGAAGAACTAAGTGTATATGTGTGTTCTTGCTGCACCTCAGCCCAAAGGGCTATTCTACGCTCAAAGTGAAAATGGGCTGTGGTGGGCAAGACGAGCCGGCGGGAAAGTCTGGAATCACTTGGGATCAGAAAAGGAGCAGTGTTCTGAGTTGTGGGCCATTTTCTGTCCTGTAGTGGGGTCGAAATGCCCAATATCTGAAGTGCATCCACACTTCCAGTAATTTTGTATAATTTTTGGGCGGTAACTCCATTTCGGTTTTGCCATAGAATTTCCTGACATGCTTTGCGACAGTGGCAGATAGGTCTGCTATGTGTTGTCGGGCACTCAAAATACAGCAATGGGCAGCTTAAAGTGAGTTCTTGCTGGCCGGCTGAAATTGGGTAAGGTGGGCAAAGGCTATAAGCCAGTAGTACAGTGGAGGACCGGAAATGATTCCTAGGAGGTCCGTAAGGCAGTTAATTTAGTGGCTGACTATTGGCGATAAAATAAAGTGATTTTGAGGGAATGGATTTCAGGATTGTCTTTTTTTTTATTTTTACACACAGTAGTTTACAGGCAGAGGTACAAATAAATGAGAATGGGCTATGTGTTCAAAAATTTCTGACCAGTTTGAAAATTTCAAACCAGTTTGAAAAAAATAAACTGGTTTAAAAATTTCAAACCAAAGATTAAATTTGAACCACGACATATACATGCCAAAAATGGACAAAGCTGAGCATGAAAAATAAAAAAAACAACTTTAAAAGCAATATACTGTAGATGGGTTATGCCCAATTCCTTCAATAATAATTATTGTCTTGTTAACTTTAGAGCAATTAATAAACTCGCATATTTAAATCTATTTCTTACCTCAAAAGGGCTTTTTGACCTCAGTTCCCACTCAGAAACACTGGTTTGAAAAAAATAAACTGGTTTAAAAATTTCAAACCAAAGATTAAATTTGAACCACAACATACATTTGTATACATGCCAAAAATGGACAAAGCTGAGCATGAAAAATAAAAAAAACAACTTTAAAAGCAATATACTGTAGATGGGTTATGCCAAATTCCTTCAATAATAATTATTGTCTTGTTAACTTTAGAGCAATTAATAAACTCGCATATTTAAATCTATTTCTTACCTCAAAAAGGCTTTTTGATCTCAGTTCCCACTCAGAAACACATTTAGCGTGACGGAATATGGCCTGCGGAAAGTAAAGTATTAATATTTTCAAGTCATGGTACCCTTTTTAAAAAATGGAATATTAACATGTAATTCAATCATTCCTTCTTGTGTTGACTAATTTATTGTATTAAGTAGTTATGGAAGTAATAAGGTTGAAATTGAAGTTGAAGTTAATCTTCTTGTACGAAGACTGATCGTCCATTTGAGCGCTATTTCAAGGCACATAAAGCCGTAAACGTTCAGCCAAACATATTCCAAAAGCCCAAAAACTCATGTTTCAAGAATATTTGTCTCACTGAGACAAATTGACTCCCAATCAGTACAAATTTTAGTTAAAATCGTTTGGAGAAATCTTTCCTCTCCCAACAAATCGCCATTTTGAAACAGCTTTGCGACCAAGCTATTTTAGGGGGTTTACCGCTGCCTACAAAGATAGTAGCTTCCGATTTTCTTATTTCTTTTTGTTTGGTGTGACGGTCGCGTGACAACAAGCGTGACAAGTACTTTTAGGCATTGCGCAACTTTTACTCGCAGAAATAAAGCTTTTAGTAATTTGAAATCGTCTTTGAAGTTATAAACTATACTTTAGAGATAAATTATTTGCTTTAAGTAACAATTCTACTCTTTTCCTGCCCATTTTTGTCAGGGAAACGAAAAAGCTTATGAGCCCCCATATCGGCCGATGACTGTTCCAGAGTCTGTTCCGCGGATCAGTCTGTAGACCGTTAATATTGTTGGCACTTTATTTGGTCGCTGATTGTATTAGAAAGACGCTCAAAAAAGAAGCATTGTCATAGCAACTGAAACAACTCTGACTTGTTTTAGAAAGAAAATTAACAAACCTGGTTGTTTTTCGGTCATTTTGCTGTATTTTTGTATTTTTAAATGTAGACTAGGCTAGCAGATATTCTAAGACTATACTAAGGATTAATACAACGGGTAAAAAGATAAAAATACAAATTAAAATAAAACATGAAATGAAACAATATATAACATAAGTCCCCAAAACATATCAAAACAATTAAGGCATGATTCGCAAATGAGAAACGTATGGACGAAAACCTTCTTGGTGAAACCGTGTCTGGATGAAATTTAATCACATTGTTCAGTTTTATTTTTAATTTCGACATCATGCAAGCTCCTTTTATGATCAGTCTCTAGACTGTTAAAATTAATTGTTGCCACAAGCCGACCATAATGTGGCTTTTTATTTGGCCGCTGATTGTTCTAGAATGACGCTTAACAACAGCATTATTTAAGCAACTGAAACAATTCTGACTTGTTTTTAGAAAGAAACTCAACAAACCTGAATGTTTTTCGGTCATTTTACTGCCAAATTAATGCGAGATGAAGACTAGCAGATACTCTAATCTCTTGCATCAAGAGTCCCTAAAAGTCAGCTAATAACTGATCGGCTAAATAAAGCAAGCAGTGACGTGGACATGGGTGTGTTCTGGTCAGTGGAACTCAAATATTCAGAACTGCCTGATGCACCTAGCAGCGAAAGCACTGAGATAAAGCATGTAAAATGTTTTTGGAGCCATCATCAGTCAGGTTTTTCCTTCAAGTGAAGGCATTTTTATGTTGGATATGTTACGTACAATAGAGATTTTTAATGACGCAAATCACTGGTTCAAATCATTGCCCTCAAGCTGATTTAAAATGACCAACATTGTTAAGGGTCTTCACATTCAACTGAATAAAAGACACAATATTGTGATGGAGTTTATGCATGTCGATGAATTTAAATATAGTAAATATAAAATAAACATTCTCACTTTAAACTTTCATCGAAGAAAATCGATAGTAACGTACCATTACGACCCAGTAAACTTATAAGAAATGAAAGAGGAATTGGGATGAACATTCCATTCAATAAGAGTAGTCCTAAGAGTGAAGACGCCCTCTGATATGATCTCGCACCCTGATCTTAGATCTTGGAAGCATTTTTTACCCTCCCGCACTTAATAAACCGACAAACACAGCACTTTAAATATCGTGAGATGTTGATTCAATCACAGCTTTGAAACATAAGTAAAAATATTGCAGGGTTCCATAGAACAGATGCATACACACAAGGGAGGAATGATTGCGACATAAGACAGTGACTCGCTCTATACAAAGGCTGCTTAAGGGTATTAAAATTACTCTTTTACTTTTTGGAATCTAAGAATGTAAAATAACAAAAGCTTTTAAGTGCGACTCCATGGTGAATGGATGTTGTTCCATCTGTGAATGACTCACGCGATATAATATTTTAGTAATTATAACACATTTCACGGACGTATTACTAATGGCTTCCAATATTAGTTTTTTTTTATTTTTCCATCAGACAGGAATCATTAAACAATGTTGTTCACGGATGACAAAATGTGTTTGATTCGTCAACAGCAGCTCTTGCTTACCACATAAAGCGTCTGAATTTCATCGGCTAATAATTTGCTCGTTTTATTAGTATTTCAAACTGATTGCGAATGAAGTGAATAAACTGTTAGCCTTAAAAGCTGAAAACCCGTCGCTGTTACCATCGAAATTTGCAGGGTTTTTGCAAACTTTATTTATTTATTTATTTTTTGCTGCGTTTCATTTCGACTGCAGTTCATTAAGGGACATGAATCAGTTGGTGCTTTGTTGTCAGTACCGAAAACCGAAAGTAGACTAAGAATGTACTAACTAGACATGATATTTACATAAATTTATATTGCGTCCACACTTTCACTAGTTCACTATTATATAAAGCTGATTAAGTTGAACAGTCGATAGTTTACTGCTCGACTCTCACAGAAATATTTCACCACTAAGGTTAACTTTGCAGCTTTGTTGTCTTAAAATACAGAATAAGAGCGTGAAACAAACTTTAACTTGCATAATTTAACCAAATGCATAAAACTAATAACAACTGAGGAGTGGAAAATAAAAACCTGTCCGATATATCGTACAGTAGTAGCTCCTAGGCGCCTGATGTCATGAAATCAGTGACAGTGTGCTGAAAGCTAATCCATAAATAGGTGTAAAGCTAAGCAGTGCCTCTTTGAATACTGTTACAGCAGAAAGCAAAGCGAAGACGCACTCTGACATGATCCAAATATCTCGAAGTCTGAGTCTTTCTGTAGATCTAAAAAATATTTCTGATTCACCCTAACCAGGAGCCATAACGCTCCTGCCCCCAGACAAACAGTTTCAATATCGTGAGAGAGAATTCAAAGACAGCTATGAGACATAATTCACTGATTATACGAGCAGTACGGTCGCATATTTTTGAAAGTTTTTACAGTGCGTCATAGATCAAATGCACACACAAGAAAGGAATGATTGCGACATACGACATTAATGCTCTACAAACGCCGCACATTTGTTAATTAGAATCTTAAAAAACAAACCTGTATCCACAGAGAGATGTTTATAGTTGAGAAGATGTGCAGAGATTTGGAAGCTGGTAAGATATCTCACTAAATGTGAAAGAGGAAATTGAAGCGAACGGCTTTTCTAGGTGCGGCTAATTGTCTTTAATTCAATGGTGGGCGGATGATGTCATTTGCCTGGGAATAAATCACGCGATACTTGCAAACAATTGATCCTGATTAGAGCACAACCCCGTGGAAAGGAGAAAAATGTTGTTCTGCGCATTTATCAGGACACATCGTAGGCATCGTAGAAAGGTTATATATTTTTCATTATGTTCTATCTCGTTCGTGAATACGGTTCTCAATAGGTCGCTGTAAATTATAAAATATGTACAAAGAACTAGTGAGAGTAAGCAATGCTGCACATCCAAACTAATTATATCTTTGCAAGCTAAAAATACAACGTCAATGTGTAAGAATAAAAACTAAATAAAATAAATTAAACATCACAGGTATATCATATAATTAAGTCTAAACTATCATCGGTGTTTATAGCAGTGGCTGGCCAGGCTGGAAATGAATTGCAACTTGATAAGTTTTGAGTTTGCGAGTAAATTAAATGAAAAAAAGATTGCATTGTGGCAACAACACAGGCTCACTGCACGTGCCAAGGCAACCAAATTAAGAATGGCTTGTAAGAAAACAGTGCCTAAAACATAACTAAACAAGGCAATGATACGCAGATGAAACGTATGAACGTAACTTATTTTGTGAAACCTGTGTCTCAATGAAATTTAATTACATTGTTCAGTTTTATTTTTAATTTCGACATCATGCAAGTTTCTTTTATGATCAGTTTCTAGACCGTTAAATTATTAACGCTTAACAACAGCATTACTTAAGCAACTGAAACATTTCTGACTTGTTTTTAGAAAGAAATTCAACAAACCTGAATGTTTTTCGGTCATTTTACTGCCAAGTTAATTTGAGTTAAAGTCTTGCAGATATTCTGATCTCTTGCATCAAGAGTGCCTTAAAGTCACCTGATAACTGATCGGGTAATTAAAGCAAGCAGTGACGTGGACACGAGTATGTTCTGGTCAGTGGAACTCAAATATTCAGAACTGCCTGATGCACCTAGCAACGAAAGCACGGAAGCAAAGCATTTAAAATGTCTTTTGAAGCCATCATTTTTACGTTTTTCCTTTAGGTGAAAACGAGCATTTTTATGCTGGAATGTTACGTACAATAGAGATTTTTAATTACCCAAATCACTCGTTCACACAGCCCTCAGGCTGCTTTAAATTAATAAAATGACCAACATTGTTAAGGGTCTTCACATTCAACTGAATTAAAGACACGATATTGTGATGAAATTGTTTATGTAGTCGATGAACTTAAATTTAGTTAATATAAAATAAACATTCTCACTTTAAACTTTCATCGAAGAAAAGCGATAGTCATATACCATTACGCCGACCCAGTAAACTCATAAGAAATGAAGGCGGAATTGGGTTGAACATTCCAAGTTCTAAGAGTGAAGACGTGCTCTAATATGATCTCGCACCCTGATCTTAGTGCAGATCTTGGAAGCATTTTTTACCCACCGACACTTAACAAACCGACAAACACAGCACTTTAAATATCGTGAGATGTTGATTCAATCACAGCGTCGAAACATAAGTGTAAATATTGCAGGGTTCCATAAAACAGATGCATACACACAAGGGAGGAATGATTGCGACATAAGACAGTGACTCGCTCCATACAAACGCTGCATAAGTTACTCTTTTACGTTTTGGAATCTAAGAATCTAAACTAACAAAACTGAGCTTTTAGGTGCGACTCCATGGTGAATGGATGTTGTTCCATCTGTGAATGACTCACGCGATAATTTAGTAATTATAACACATTTCACGGACGTATTACTAACGGCTTCCAATATTTGTTTTTTTATTTTTCCATCAGACAGGAATTATTAAACAATGTTGTTCGCGCATGAAAAAATTTTGTTTGTCTCGTCAACAACAGCTGTCGCTTACCACATAAAGCGTCTGAATTTCATCGGCTATTAATTTGCTTGTTTTTATTAGTATTTCAAACTGATTGCGAATGAAGTGAATGAACTGTTAGCCTTAAAAACTGAAAACCCGTCGCTGTTACCATAAAAATCGAGGAATGCTGCGTTTCATTTCGACTGCAGTTTATTAAGGGACATGAATTGGTTCTTTGTTGTCAGTAAAAAGCGAAAGTAGACTAACAATGTACTAACTAGACATGATACTTACATAAATTTATATTCCGTCCATACTATCACTAGTTCACTAAGCCGATTTAGCTAAAATTAAGTAATTAAGTAAAATTAAGTAACTGAAATTACCGCTCGAGTCTCACAGAAATATTTCACCGCTAAGGTTTACTTTGCAGCTTCGTTGTTTTAAAATACAGAATAAGAGCGTGAAACAAACTTTAACTTGCACAATTTAACCAAATGCATAAAACAGAAAACAACGAGGAATGGAAAATAAAAACCCGTCCGACAGTATCGTACAGTAGTAGCTCCTTGGCGCCTGATGTCATGAAATCAGTGACAGTGTGCTGAAAATTAGTCCATAAATGGGTGTAAAGCTAAGCAGTACCTCTTTAAATACTGTTACAGCAGAAAGCAAAGCGAAGACGCACTCGGACATGATCCAAATATCTCGAAGTCTGAGTCTTTCTGTAGATCTTAAAAATATTTCTGATCCACCCTAACCAGGAGCCATAACGCTCCTGCTCCCAGACAAACAGTTTGAATATCGTGAGAGAGAATTCAATCACAGCTATGAGACATAATACACTGACTATGCGTGCAGTACAGTTGCATATTTTTGGAAGTTTTTGAAGTGCGTCATAGATCAGATGCACACACAAGAAAGGAATGATTGCGACATACGACATTAATGCTCTACAAATGCCACACATTTGTTAATTAGAATCTTGAAAAACAAACCTGTATCCACAAAGAGATGTTTATAGTTCAGAAGATGTGCAGAGATTTGGAAGCAGGTTGGATCTCACTAAAAGTGAAAGAGGAAATTGAAGCGAACGGGTTTTTTAGGTGCGGTTAATTGTCTTTAATTCAATGGTGGGTGGATGACATCATCTGCCTGGGAATAAGTCATGCGATACTTGCAAACAATTGATCCTGTAAGAGCACAACCCCGTGGAAAGAAATAATGTTGTTCTGCGCCTTTATCAGGACACATCGTAGAAAGGTTATATATTTTTCTCTGTGTTCTATCTCATGACATTTCCATCTTAAGCAAGGATTTCGTGAATATGGTTCTAGGTCGCTGTAATTTATAGAGTATGTGCAAAAATGAGAAAGAGAAAAAATATAAAAATATAAAAAATGAGAAAAATATAAATTTGTGCTTCGTACAAAGAACGAGATTCTAGTTCGTGTATCGCCGATAGTTTTTGATGCCGGGTTCACTGAGCCAAGAATACTAACTTACCAGAAATACCCACAGCTCCAATCTCTAATAACCTTATCCACCTTGACATTCACTTTCGCAATGAAAGAGTCTGTTGATTGTAAAATGACTCAAATGTAATTTTCCATTAATTAATTCGATGTTTTTTTTTTTTGCATCTGTCTTCCCGTTGAATAATTCATCTTTATTTTCCACCTAGCTCGGTTTTCTTTGTTCTTTTCAGGGGAATATATCACATAACCCCGTTCATTACAGTGTCTGAAAAGCTGGGTGCGGCTTTGATTGTAACAGGGGAGAGGCGGGGCTGAAAACAATAGCTGATAACAATAGCAAAACAAAGGATTATATATTCCCCTCAACATATTCCCCCCAACATATTCCCCTCAACATATTCCCCTCAACATATTCCCCCCAACATATTCCCCTCGACATATGCCCCTCGCCTTAGTCCCCTCGACTTATTCCCCTCATAATAGAATAACACAAACGGGAAGACAAAATAGGGCGTAACAAGGAAAACGCTCTAGCATCGGTCAATATTTTTTGTTTACAAAAAAGACAACTTCATCAATCATATTCCTACGTAATTAACTTGCCGGTTGCGACCAAAAAGCGAAATGTTATTAACATTATTCGATGGTATCGTACCTCGATTCAGGTTTCGGGTCTTCAATAATGTATGACGCCTCGTATTACGCTTCACCTGAATATGTTTCTGCCGCTTTCCCTTGGAAAACACACCGCAACTACTCCATTGGTCTTCGAAAGATGAAGGCGGGCAGTTGGGCCATGGCGAGGCCACGAGTACTGTTCATACATTTTCTTCTCTCTCTCTTCCTTCTACTCATACCGAAGCAACGTGCTCAACGCAAATTTGACAAAAGCAAAACATGTTTACCGTCTCGCTTCGTAATGTGCCGTGATCCCAATGCGGCCTTGCGGAATCATGCTTTTTTGCATTTGAATTAAACGGAATGTTACTCTCCGAAAAATTAATAGTTTCTTTGTTTTAGAAAACCTCACAAGGTGGAAAATAAGCATGTTATTGACCAGTCCCTCGGGGATATGTGATATATTCCCCTCGTGGCGTTCCCTCGGGCTACGCCCTCGGGTACGCCACGAGGGGAATATATCACATATCCCCTCGCTCCTGGTCAATAACCCTTACTTCTTGTTATAAAATCATGAGAATGACACGGAATAGAAATCAATTAATGCGCCAGGTTTCTCTTGAAGTGGAAAAAATGCTCAGATGGGCGGTCTCAGCCTCGTTCCCAGTCATCCTAGGCGCGTAATTGGAAGCGCGTTGTTGAGGCCTGGGAACAAGGCTGAGGCGATCGGACATTTGTCCGAATTATTCTAGTGGCGGATCCAGGAGCTCGTCTCCTCCCTTCCCCCCCCCCCCCCCCCCCCCCCGCGCTCCTTCCGTTTTCAGTCGCTAACCTTTTCACCCAATTCCCCCTCCCCCCTTATTCGTCCACACATAACACTCCTTTTTGCTTTGATGGTTTTGGAACAGTTAAACACAAGACGTACCTCACATAATGGAAAGGGTTCCTAAAATGTTTCTGATTTTTAATAGTTGCCAACGGTTAAAAAAACTGCGAAGGGGCGTTTTTCCACTTCGAACGAAGGGAAGGTTTTACGGGACTCTGTGCTTGAACACTGGGGAAACTATAACTCAAATGGGCACTCGCTTGCCGGAAGCCCGGTGGGAGTACTTCCACATATGAACTATATAGGTATGTGCCGCTGTGAAGGGTATGGTTTACAGGCAGTTTAGTCTGGGATGGGGTATAGTAATCAGAGACTTTTGGTCTAGAATAGGGTATCATTTTCCTGCGAAACTGGTTAGTTGCGTGAAGAATTCAGTCCAGACAAGGTTTACTGGCAAATGGCATTTAAAAATCGGTACGGCGGGCAGTACGGCATTTTTACTGACCCCTGTTAACTATTAACTGTGATATTGAACGAGTTTCTGGAAAAAAAACGAGTCTGGAATAGGTCTAGAATAGGGTAGGGTTTTTCAGTGTTTAGTCTAGAATAGCGTTGCAAAATGTAGCTAAAATGGTCTAGTATAGCTTAAAGGTCTCAGAGTCCCAGCGGCACACCCCCACCCAAAAATTTGCAGAGTACCCCCCCCCCGCCCCCCCAAAACCAGGAACTGGCACGTAACAGTAAACAAACAAGAAACCTGACTTGGTTCCAACAGTGTTTATTCTTGACTCGTGAGATGCAATCACAGATGTAATCAAACTAGGTTCTTATATACGAAAAGTACATGCGTTCATGATGAACAAAGAAGTGCAATGAAAGTTTAAAGCGAAGTCCTTTGAGCTAAGCGAAAGTTAATTACAAAATATATTTTTAACTCAAACGTCTATTGTTCATGAAACTATTTTTAAAAGTAATCTACATGTAAAAACTCTTAAAACAATCAAGCAGCAGACCAGTCGAGTCAGCAAGCGGCTTTTGAGCACGTACTGGCGACTATCAGATCAATAGATTTGCACGGTCGGCAAATACAGTCCACTCTCTCTTAACCGTTTTGTTTCTCACTCAAATACTGTTTCAAATTAATTTTTTACCTACCACCTCCACTTACTTCTCTTAAGCGACCACTTTTCTCTGCACCAAGGGTGGTCGCTAAAGGGCCCATTTACACGGTACAACTTTGTTGCATGCGACACGCTTACGGCATGCTTACGACATGACTTGAGTCGATTTACACGGAGTAATTTGTGTTGTAAGCATGTCGTAAGCATGTTTTAAGCGTGTCGCATGCGACAAAGTTGTACCGTGAAAATCAGCCCAAAGAGAGAGCTGACTGTAACTTGTACAGCACGTACTGGCAACTTATAATTAACAAAAACTTTTAACTTCGATGAGTCGGCTAAACTATTCATTCATACTCAAAAGCTAAATGACACCTTTACTTGATAAGTCGTTGATCAGTTGAACAAAACTACGTGATAATTCAGCTTAATAGAGTGATTTTACTTAACCCGTGAAATAGTTAGTCGAACAGTACGCACTATTAGACTATAATTCCATTGTTTTCTTTTGTTTAATTTGGACTATCACACTAATTGTTAGATAGTGTTTCACGGATCAAGTAAAACCACTCTATAACTTAGAATGTGATAAATTTACTAACAAGGTGTCAACTTGAATAGAATTGTGGAACGATTCTAATTAAGAACGATAAATTCGGAATGTAGTACATTTTTAGTACCAATATAAGCATGACCTTTTTTTAGTAATTGAACGCTTCCTTCAGAGGTTAAAAACAATTAAGTTTGTTTGTCATGAATACAAAACCCTGTTGGCTTTTAGAAGATGATTATTTGATGAATAGCACAAAGCATAACAACAAAGCGAAAGCAAAGCCTTTACGGATGAATGCGGACAAATGTAAACACATCCACAACGAGTTTGTTTAATCCATGTAGCAAAACTTGAAAAACTGAATTCTAAGCAATGGCACTTCAACGTCAAGAGCAATAATGCATAATTAGACTGCAAAACAATCGTATTTTTTGCGTTGGTCATACGAATGCTCCGAGTATCCACGCTTCAGACGCTTTCGGCGCTTCGCGCCTTTGCGAACGAGCCAGCGGAAAAAAAACGACTGTTTTGCAGTCTATAAATGCATAATATAAGCTAAATACCACCGGCGAAAATTAATAAAACGTTATTTATTAACTCAACATTTCCAAACGCACAAAACTCTTAAATTTCTCGCAAATATAGCCAAATTCCTTCCTCCTCCACCCAAAGGTAACCTCCTTTTTTTAGGGATACGGCGAAGGGGATGCTGTTTATCGTACCATATCTTACAGACGTTAGAAAAGTGTTTTTGGCCTCAGTTTAAACATTTAGTTTCAAAACGTCCTCAGGTGTAACCATTGGGACATTTTTTACGGTAAAGATCTCATCGTTTCCAAAATTTCAGTGGACTTAAACTTTTTTTTTTACATGTAATGCATTCGAATTTATCGCTAATGATACGAGATTGCGGTGTCTTTTATGGGTTATTTTCAACATATCACTTTTGTACTGATAGGACCCCCCCCCCCCCCTTCCCATCCCACACGAGTTAAAACCGCAAATTCGCTACCTCCGGAAATGTTTTACTAGACTATTTGAACTGTTATCGATTGTCATGTTCCTGTTAAGACAAGATGAGACAAAACTGAAGCGTCTAGTGTGTAAAGAGCCGAGGAAAAGGGTTCCTGCGCTCGTCGATAACAAGGTTGTGGTTAAAAAAATTGTGATCATTGTCCTTTCTGCCTTATTAGACACACTGATTTGATGTGCCCTTGAAGACAGTTATCAGTGCTAAGTCAGGACGTTGATCGCAAAGGAAAAGAAGGCTGAATGAACAAAGTTCTTTCACGTGTCATTGCTTCATTCTTTCAGATCAACATCCTGAGTTAGAACTAAGTATCTACTACATCCGTCAATCAATGTAAAAGCAACGAGATCATCCACATTCCCCACCCCTCTCTCACTGGAATTTCGTCCTGGTGCTCTCATTCTTATTGTGGAAATCGCACCCTCCCCCCCCCCCCCCCCTCCAACACACACACGCACACACACACTCTAACCCAAACCGCTGGCATTGAAGGCTACAGACAAGTTAAAACAAAACTTTTATAAAAGGTATTAAAAATATACATCACAACTAGATGCCACCCCACCATGACATATGTACAGACTGTACACTAAAGAAATTATCTAAAATAACTAGAAATTTAATCTCAACAGTCCGCATTATATATATACAGTTAAAGCAAAAGGACTGTCAGGTGAACAAACATTCCATTGAACGAGTATTTACAAGTTTCTGACGGATGAATAGATGAGCACAGCAATGCCCTTAAACAAAAAGTATGAAATAAGTGATGAATTATTACAAACTGTACCTTGGCTCAAAGATTGTTCTTTTCAATCGTTGATCGGTTAACGCAGTTAAATGCACCCTTTATTATTGAATCCGAAAAGGGAACCAAATATTATTATAAAAATATAAACAACAGTTTCGGATGGCCACATTATAACATCTACAATTGCTTTTGAAGGGCAGCATTACGGCTATTTATACAAAACTGTTCTTTACGTTTGTAGCCAGTATATGTTAATCAAAACGATTCAGTTAAAGAATGAAACTCTTTTTAGCCTTTTAAGATACAAAATAGTCAAGGTTCAAAGCTGTGTTATGTGAGGTAATAATTTCTACTACAGGCCAACAATAAATTCGCGTTACTATTCATAACTATAATCAGGTGTAAAATCCATTTTAATTGTCGTTGAAAATACGACGTCCGTTCCACGTTTGTAGCATTTAAGGTGATTCCTCAGTATTGCACTGCGCATCCTGTACTGCGCATAACACACGTAATAGTCCTTTCATGGCAGCCAGTTGATAACAACACTCTTTTTAGTGAACGGTTTTTAAAACACGCAGCTGGAAATTTAATTTTCTTACGAGTATTTTTCAAAAGGAGAATTACCATAATTTATAAGCAATGAGCGAGCGCGGTTGAGCAAAATGAGCGCGCGCACATTTCGGAGGATGGAATGTTTTTTATCAAAGGCCCGCAAGCTCGTTAGAAAATACGACTGTCTTTTTCTCTCTAACAAACATGGTGACCTATATTTTTTATTGCATCCTTTTGATGTTAAATTAATGCTTTTTAAGTTAACAAGGTTAAAAAAAATTCCTCCACAGGAAAAAAAGATATCGCTAAAAACGTTCTCAAATCAGTTACTCGTGGGAGCAAATTGTTGACCTTGAAAACATGGACGCGAGGAACGTTTTGAGTCCGTGTCATTTGAAGTTGTGTGACTTTTTCAGAAATTTTATTTTAAAGTGTTCCCATATGGTGGAGACTTTAACCTATCAAGTTTTTTTAAGAATTGTAAACTTTGCTTTCACGGGTTACCGGGAAAAGAAACATGAACCGATCAAATAATGACGTGCGTGATCGGTATTGCTATAGGCATAAATGGGGCAACATTGGTCCATCATATCTCTTTACCGAGCATGGTGACCTATCTTTTTTATTGAATTTTTCGAAACAACTTATGGTAGGGAGCTGTTAGGGAAAATTTAAAAAAAATCGTTCGACAACTTTTATTTCTGAGGAATCACCTTAATACAGAATTGTGCTTTAAGCGTAGCGTGATCAGACAGTCCTTTTCAATCTTAGCCACTTGCCAACTCAGTGTAACTTACAAACACGAATAACGGTTCATAAATACCAAGGGAATTATACAAAACATGGAAGATGAATGAAAAAAAAAAACTACAGTACGACAACTGTTGACCAAGAACTTGGTCAACAGTATTTAATATGGGTCGGTATCATTAACACGGGTCAACCAAATACAGCAGCAAATGTCCAGTTTCTATTTATCCTCTGTTTCAGTCTGCCGCTCGCCCTCTGATTCAGTTGAGTACCAGGACTCCTCCAATTTCTTTAAGTAACTTGATGACCCAGTCTCCTACTCGTTTTCAAAGTTAGAGGATAACGCAGGCTCGAGAAACTGCTCGTTCGGGTGATTTAGAAGATGACTCAGCAGATAGGCTGGGGGACTGCAATCGCCTTTCATGTTCTGGTTTGAGGATCCTCTTCTCACCCTGTCACAAAACACAATCAACCTCAACATAAAGTACAAACCGTTTAACGTGCATTCTTATTTTAAAACCCTTATTTTGCTGATAAACCAAAATAAAAACGTAAACCAAGAAATACAAATAAATTTATTACAAATTTTTTATTTAATAGAAATGCCCTAACATCGCTTAGATTTTTTATAACTTACATGTTTTTATGGCGTTTAGTGTATTATATATAATTCTTAGTGTAATTTTGTAGTTTTTAATCTTTTTAACTTAGTTTTTAACCATTATTTTTTATTTTATTTTATTTATTTATATTTGGAAATACAGATGGTTAAAAATATTATACGCGCGACGACACCGAAACGTCGCGCTTATAATATTTTTAACCATCTGTATTTCCAAATACACTTTGATTAAGCTTCTTATTTATATTTATCTTTTATTTACACAGAGCCTCACAGAATACCACTATAATAGTGAAGTGAGCTCCCTGTATAAAGATTGTTATTATTATTATTATTATTATATCTCCTCTAACTTTATGCCACATTACAACATTGTAGCTGAGCCCATTCCTTGAGCCTAGGGCTAAAATGAGGTAGAAGTCTACTTGATGGAGAGTACCTTTCTTAGGATGTGTGATGTTCCTAGTAGTGTAATCTTCTGTAGTTCAGTAATTTTGATTATTATTATTATTATTTTGATTATTATTATTATTATTATTATTATTATTATTTTATTATTATTATTATTATTATTAAAAGCATCTACAATAATTCAGCTAACGTTGGTGGTCTTCTCCATTTTGACAGTTCTATCAATCAGTAATAGGAAAGCGGCTAATCCTTTGTTGACGAGTGTGGAGCTTTGAACTTCAAATTTTCACACCTTTCCTAACCTGCGAAATTGATTGACTCCTCTATCAACAAGTTTGTTATCAATCAGGCTACCAGCAGCATACACAGCGATGCAACTGAAACGCGCAGCGATCCTCCCATGAAGATCGTGTTACCCATTACTTTGTAAAGACAAAAAACCTACTGACGCAAAATTGTACCTTGTTCTTTTTAACACAAGGTGATGGCCCAGACTCCTCCTCGGCCTCCAATTCAGTTGATGGCCCAGGCTCCCGCTCGAATTTTGATTCAGATGATGGACCAGGTCCTTGCTCGTCCTCTGATTCGGATGATGCCCCAGGCGCTTGCTCGTCCTCTGATTCAGTGGATGGCCCAGACGCCTGCTCATCCCCTGATTCGGATGATGATGATGATGATGATGATGATGATGGTCCAGGCGCCTCCTTCATAATGTAAAGTACAAAAGGTTTACGGGACAGAAATATTAAAAGCTTTCATTTTAGAAAAAGGGGAAGAAAATGTAGAAACAAAACAGAACAAAAAAATTAATAGTGCAATAACTATTAAAAAAATACCCTCCTGGAAAGGGTCATCAACACTTGAAGCGCGTAAAAGAAACCAACTAATAGCACTGGCCTTCTTCCCCATTTTGATAGTTATATCGATCAGTGACGGCTGAAAGCCTAATAGACTTTAATCAACCTGGAAATCCTTCTTTAATTATTGAAACTTCGAATTTAAAGTTTTTTCACCTTCGCTACCCTGCAAAAACGATTGTCTTAACAATCAACAATTTCATTACCAATCAGGCTACAAGCAGCACACACAGCGATGCAATGGATAAGTGAAGTGATACTCGCTAAAGGTCGCGCATTCCTTTACTTTTATAGTCACCAAAAAGTTACTGACAAAACAACGAGAAAGCTGCACAGTCCCATTAACAAATTAAAACCGAGCTTTCAACAACTTTAAAATTGGGAAGCCGAAACTAAAGATGGTCAAAGAACACAACAAAATTTGGTTTCACCAACTGGTTTGATAAGGTAAATCGGCCACCCGATACAAAAGATGACGTTTCAAGCGCTAGCCCTTCACAAGAGCAAATCAGTAACTGATTGCGCTTGAAACGTCCGCTTTTGAATGGCCAATTCACCATTCCAGCGTTTGTCTCGTAAAAATAACACAAACACTGATGAAAGGGTTATCCGCGAATTTGTCAGTCCTTTTTCGGCATTCAGTCTTAACTGAATTTCAATATTATCATTAACCGCGAGTGCCATGCAGCAAAAAACATTTTTGTGCTTTTGAAATCACCATTCCAACTTAGTTGATAAAACCGTTTTTTGTGTTTTACTCCCCCACAGACACGCAGCACCACAATTTCTTTAGAAACTAACTCCGTTATGTATGGTGTGCCGCACTCACACGACAGAAAAGTAGGATTATCCATGCAGGTCCCGAAGAAGGTTTCTTAATTGATTTACTGAAGTAATTCGGATGCAAAACGATAAAATCTTTGAAATGGAATGAATAAATAAATATAAAATAAACTGTGAAAAATTATACCCTTTTCTTTTTTAAAATGAAAATAACCCACCTGCTCCAGCTCGTCCTCTGATTCAGATAATAAATATGTCCAGTCGCTCTCTGATGCCCATTCGTCATCAGGTTTGAGGCTTCCTTCCTCCTCCTGCGACAAATCACAAAACAAACATTCTGAACATTAAGTTCAGTCTAAAATAAAACAATTTCAAAACGATCGTTTCAATGAAATTCGATCAAAACGTTGAGAAAAAAAAACACAGAATACTTTGAAACAAACAACAAACAAAAGTTTTATCGTGCAACAATTTCAGTTCAAAACCTTTATTGCAGTTAAATACCCTTACTAGGTTAATATCAACAAAGATGTCACCAAACTCGAAACCAGAGTGTACAAGAAACCAACTGACATGCAGTGGTCAATCAACAACACAAAACTTGTTTAATAAAAAATAGAGCGTACAGACTGCCTACAGAGTGCGAGGCTTTGAAGTGCTCACACCTTTGCTTTCCTAAGAGCCGATATACTTCGCCATCGAAACGTTTTCTATTAGAAGAGCTGAAGCCATCATTATTGAATGTGCAATCAATTTTGCGCAAACGACACACGAATGCCTTTGTAGTATGAATTTTATTTTTCTCTCTTGACTTGACAACATCAACATGTCGACTCACTTTAATTTTTGTATTCCTAGATAAAGTAAAGAAGTAAGACATTTGGACGACATTTAAACAAAATCTATCTATTTTAATCAACCCAGGAAGTCAACAACTTGGAATCTGAGTTTGCTAAACAAAGTTTCAGCATCCGTCGAGTTCAGGGACAACTCTTCATTTGCATACGCTTGAGAATTTGCGCATGCTCGTGGAGGTCACAAAATAGTTTATGACCTCATATTAAATTAAAACGTATCCTATAGCATTAAAGATTAAAGATAGGTAAAGGCGGCGAAATACGAGACACAAAAACCCTCAACTTGTCGCGCAACATTGGCAAATTTGTTGCGTGACAAGTTGAGAGTTTGATGAAAAACGAGCAACAAAGGCAAAATTTGTTGCTCAAAGTTGACCCGCGCTCTACTTTTCGCAACAAATTTCTTCAACCTGCAACAAATGTTTTTGTTGCGCGACAAGCTGATCACGCATGGTGAAAAACGGGAAACATCGACCAAAACTTGCAACGAAACAATGTTGCGCGACAAGTTGAGGGTTTTTGTATCTCGTATTTCGCCACCTTAAGTCCCTACTGCACATATCTTGCGTCATTTGCGCGTACACGAGCGCGAGCACATTCCGAACCAAGAAAGTTTCCTTTAAGGATTCAGTCCGCCAAATAAATAAGTGGTTGTTTTCTCCTAAACTGGCGAGCACATTGACCTATTTTTTATTCCATGTATTTGAAGAAAATACTACCTTCTCCCCAGGATATAACCAATTTTGAAGAATTTTTCATTATTCGATTTTGAAGTATTCTCATGGAATCACTTTTACAATAATGTTTTAGGCGTTTCCCTTGGATTGTGTAGATGCTGAAATTACCCTATTATTTCATAAGTTTCTATTTTTTGGGAGCTTTAAGGCGTTTTACTGTAATATTGTTCAGCTATGATAAGAATAATACTAATATTTTATTGCTAGTAATAACTTTCTGAAAATAATGGTTGCCTCCCGTTCAAGGCAAGGATTTTTAATATTGCCGACACAAGCTCGCCAACTACAGCCCTATAATAAGAAAACGGGGATGGGGAACCCCTCTTTGAATTATATATTTTTTGATGCATTAGAACTGAGTTTCATTAAAAAAAATCCATACAATTTCTTATTCGATGGAATTGCCCTCAGCAGTCCTACTTTTTTCAGTATGAAGTGTCTGACTAGATTTTGAGAAAAACGACATTGTTTAAAACAAAGGGCAATAAGCTGGCATTGCCAGTAACTGCTGTCGCTTAGAAACTATTATCACATAAAACTTTGATCACATGTCATAAACTAAGTGAAGTATGAAAGCAATCGAAGCATGTCTTCCATGCGAAATTTTGATTTCCAAACATACACCCTACGGCGAAAAAACTGAGTCGAGCCTCATTAAAGCTGATGAAAATAAAACAAAAACTCTCAAAATTACTACCAGGTTGTTTAACTTTGTTTTTCTGTGTTTATATTGACGATTTGTGGCTCGCGAAGCGATCTTTGTTTTTTTTAAAAAATAACGGATCGACTTGTTCAAAAGTAGAGAAAGATCTACTTTTGAGCAAGTCAGATCTGAAAGAGACGCACGTGCGCTAAAATATCCGTGTTTTGCTTCTTGTCGCGTTCGAAGAACGCAATTCTAATTCCTGTTGGTTGTCCTGTGGTTCATGTGCAGTAAAATTTGAGATTTTTTGGTAGGGTTAGCACGAGATTCCATCCACTAACACCACCTCGGACACCTTATTGAGGCTTATATAACGGAGTAACTGCTTAGCTTTCAGTTGAGGTTAGGGTTAGCAGTTTATATAGTTAAATTTAGGTCTGAACAAGCCGAGAAGCTAGATGGTACTCTGGTACGGTAGGCTATGTAAACCTAAGCCTAGCTAAGGTCACAGGTTCAATCCTGAATGGGGATTTTACGGATTTTCTTTTTTACACTTATTGAAAATAAATTCTAAGTGTCGACATTACGTTATATAATCGTCAATAAGTGTCCGAGGTGGTGTTGGTGGATTGAATCTAATGCTGACCTTTTGGTAGCCGGTCTTCCAAATGGCCGCCCCCCATTGCTTTTTTTTTTCAGGGGCTCATTTCCGCCGGAAGTTCCTTCGAACGCGTCTGCATAATCTCCGATTACTGCTGACCTGCTCATATACTTTACTACAACCCCCGAAAGGTTAATAATCAATTTATTGAAGTAACTCAGATACAAAACGATAAAATGAAATAATATGGAATGAAATAAAATAAATAAACTGTAGTAAAGTTATACTTTCTTCCTTTAAACCCGAAAAGTTCATTACCCACCTGGTGCTGCTTGTCGTCTGGTTTAGATGATGAATCAGGATTGAGTCTGAGGAACCTTCTTTTCCCGTACACCTCTTTTGGCCATCGAGGCTCAGATTTGGGGTTTCCATCTAGATACTGCCACAAATAACGAATCAACGCAAAATATTAACCACCATCATAATGATAAATTCTAAAGTGGACTAATTTCAAAACGCTCATTTCAGTGAAAAGCGATGAAAACGTTCACTGAGAAACAAGAGACACTTCCAAGCAAACAATAAAAAAGGGGTTTCTCGTGCAATAACTCCAGTTCCAAACTTCTATTTCAATAAAATACCCTTTCTAGGTACGAACACCAAGGAATCCTTCGCTGATGATGTGAGGCTTTCAAGTTAAAAATTTTACACCTTTGCTACCCCGCAAAGCCTATTGACTCTACAAGTTTATTACCAATCACGCTACTAGTGACAGCGATACTTCCGTTATTTTTTTATTATTATTTTTCAAGTACTTGCTCTCCATCGATGAGATGATTCTTAGCAAGTGGTCAGCGGCCTTACTAATAATATTAAATAACAATAAAATACAAATCTTGTCTCACTTTAGTTTTATACACAAAACGGCTGCAGTGAAAAACCGTTCATACCACCACGGACGGACCATAAAATTGGGTCGTATTCACGGGGTGAAGTCAGCTCAATTATGGTATGAATCCCTTACCCCTGTACCACTAAACATTTTGTTAACCTTTTTAAAATGTATTTTTCTTTTAATTTCTTAGTTCCTCGCGGAAAATTAGTCTCAACAAACAGTCTCTCAATCTCTGCTACCAAATATTCACATATGTATATCATCATTTTCGCTTGTAACGCCAGAATTTCTGATTTTGCGTAACATAATTAGTTGGAATGTCACCAAGACAGAAACACAAATTTCGTTTCAAAACAACTATTTCGGATCAGAAATGTTCCTTTTTCAGGTAGAAAAGTCAACGCCCTCTCAGGTCTGATGGTAACCGTACGACCTTATGAGTGACAAAAGAAACACACGAGCGCGCAGTAAAAAACACTGAACACCCACTACACAATTCACACCACTCGTACTTTAGTACATCTCCTAAAAAATATACTTTAATACACAAATAAAAGGTTCCTATGAGCCAGGTTAGAGAACAATTACAACTTTTTGTAGTTGGATTTGACACCTGCGTTGCGTTAGCCTGGAAATCCTTCGTTGACGAGTGTGAGGCTTTGAAGTTCTTACACCTTTGCTATCCTAAGAAGCTGATTGACTCCACTGTCGGCACGTTTGCTATCAATTTATTACAATAGGCTGTCAGCAACATACACAACAATGCCATGAATACATGCAGTGATCGTCCCCAGTTTCAATGTACGTATGCGTCATTCATTGTCATTTTAAAACTACTAACGTCTGGGCGCCCAAAATTGGTGAGGAATATGATTAAGCAACAAGCTATATATTTTTATATTTTTGTTGAGCTTTTAGGGTGTTGCCATGGCAACAAGGTGGATTGTAAATCAGCCTGCAATATTTGGTTTCGTTTATTTTCAGAAAATCTAGTCGTTAGATTTTGTCCATCATTTGTCTCCAGTAAACTCGTTAAAATATTCGCATGTCAACACTGGTCTCATGTAATTTTAACAGAGGGATCTTCCGTAATCTGTGGTTTAATATGTTTGCGTTTTGTAAAAATCTCCTCTGTTAGATTTCAAATTTCTGATAGCAGGTGAATTCGGCATATTCGGAACTATTATTGTGCCAAATTTCGTGAAACTCTAACGAGTGGTTCCGTAGAAATCAGCACATTTCCGAGGAAAGTCGCCAGTCACATTTTTTGGTCAACTGCGCATGCGTTGCATTTGACTGGGTTCTCGATCCAAAGACAAAAACGACCAAAAAGGCAGTGTATTTCTTCAATGATTCTATAAATTATCTATTGATTCAACAAACATTTTTACGAACAACAAATTGTTTGATTTTAAAACGAAAAACGACACTTTCGCGATCCACGCTGAGCAAAATAACGATCGGTGAATAGGCGCCCAAGTTTGTTTTTCTCAAAACTCTGCACGTGCTGACTCACGTAAGCAGCTAAAATTGAAGAGCGCGTGCTAATTGTGTTCAGCCACCTTAATACACAAATAAAACGTTCCTGTGTGCCAGGTCAGAGATTGTTACTCGCTCCAATTACATCTTTTTGTAGTTGGATACTGTAATTGGAAACCTACGTTGTATGCGCGTTAATCAGGTACACAAGGTGGCTCCTAATAGTTTAAACATTCCTATCATGATACATCTATGATATTCAATCACAGCTACACCAGTAAAGTTAAGAGAAACCGTTTAGCACAGGTTTGTAGACACTTAACCAATAAACAAATTTTGGTGGCTACGACATCAAAATTTGTTACCATGGCAACGTAAACAGAGGCCAAAAAGACCCTATTTTCAACCTTTTGAGGCCAATAACTTCAAAACTGCTCGGTGAAATTTTTTGATTTTTATATATTTTCGTCTTATAAACATAATAAACATTTGTGCCAATTTTGAAAAAAATCTGTACATAGGATTCAGAGATATGTCATTTTTACATAAATTTAAGGTAGCGCTGAACTCTATGCACAGAATTTTTTAAAAATTTGTTAAAATGTTTCTCTTGCCAATTAAACAAAAATATATCGAAAACAAGAACTTTCACCGTGTAATTTATAAGTTATTAGCCTCAAATGGTCCAAAATAGCGTATTTTTACCTCTTTTTGCGTTGCCATGGCAACGAATGATGACGTCATTTGGATACCACTTTGTTGACTGATAGACGATTTACTGGTTTCAAGTAAAATATTTTTAGTCACACCATCGGGCTAGCTGTAATAGAATGCAAAAGACGAGAGGGCTGAACAATATGGAGCCACCTTAATTAAATGGGTTCTTTTAGCTGTTTCTCTACTAGTTTCAAATTGATAGAAAATACCCCTGACCTTTTTAGTAGAATAAAGTTCACATATATTCTTTCGTCTGGAAATGTCGATAGTATGTTTTTCACTGTATTTGTAATCCCCAAAACTTCATCCCCAAAAATTTCAAAAACGCTCTCATAGAATTTGTTCAATCTTTGCCATATTCGAGGCGGCTATGGGAAGTACAAGCTCCCTTAAGCGATTGCCGAAAAAACCTCCTGATGCCGAGAAATACGACGGCAAGTAAAAAACGTCATGGCGTCATTACGTTACTATGGCAACTCCGATGTTAATTTCACACTGGTCTTAACAAATTTTCATCTTTATCTATTATAGCTGTGGTGACCGTTTGTCCATAACATTCTTAATGGAGTCATAGTTAATGCTCAAACTTGGGGTGTATCGCCCCCAAAAACTCCAATCGAGCCACCTTAATGAATTCCGTTTCGCTTTTTCTTTACTAGTTTCAACATGATAGAAAATATCCCTGACGTTTTTAGTAGAATAAAGTTCACAAATTTTTTAATTTGGAATTTTGTTATTGATGCGTTTTTTAAGTAATTTGACTTCGTGTCGTACAATTCAGGGATAATCGTGCTCGTAATTTCAAAATCGACCTCGCGCAATTTGAAATTACACGCCCGAATCCTCCTTGAATTGTACTCTACTCAGTCCAATTAGTTTTACTAATCAGCTTAAATTTCTCAGTTAGGAATTGAACACAAACACCGACATGGAGTTGAAAAATCATCTTCATTTGATGCCCTTCATAAAAGGACAAACGAATACGATTTGAATATCAATCTATTGAAATGTAACCATATTCTCTTGACTTGAAGTTTTAAAACAACATTGAAACATCGACTCGCTCTAACTTATGTACTCTATGTTAGACACAAAAAAGTAAGCGATTTGGGCAACGTTTGAACTCTGTGTTTAATCAACCCAGCAAGTTAACATCTTTAAAGCTGTGTCAGTTAAACAAAGATTTCACGACATTAAGTATTGTTCCACATAAGAACGATAGCAAACTTTATTGTTCTGCGACATTCGCTCTTTTCCATATAGAATGAATAGAGGAGGAGCTGATGGTTAATAATTATATTTCATTATAAAAATAAAGAAAATCCATTTGCGTGAAATAAATTTTAGGAAATGTTTGTGCTTAACCAATCAGAATAGCAGAAGACAATAGCTAATAATTTTGCTTCTTTGATGAAGTTCCCCAAATACAATATCTTTTAAAAATTGTATGTTGTGCGATTGGGTCTCAAATTACTTGAAACGTTAAAAAAAATTAGACAAAATGCACCTTGAACCTTAACTTTTTAGCGGTTTTTGAGATCACTAGTTGTAACAATGAAAAAACTTGACATTCCATAGTGCTTGACATTCCATTGCAGTTCAGTGCTATCCTTCTTATGCGGATTATTACTTAAAGATCAAGACATCATTTGCATGTGCTCGGGAAGTACGCATGCTCATAATGGAGGTCATAAAATGGGTAAATGACCCCATATCTTGAAATGTATCCTACAGCAATAATAGACTGTTAACAGTGCCGTTTTTTTTTTAGGAACAGTTGACTAGGCTCGATTTCCAGCTGTTTTGTGTGCCCGCGTTCCTTCGCGCACACCACGAGGAGGAGGATCTGAAAACTGGACTCCCTCAAACGGCTGAAAATCGAACCTAATAGTTGACAAAATAAATGAGAAGCGAAACACGCCTGCATGCGCAAAATATCCGCGTTTCGCTTCTTGTTTGATAATGAAATAAAATAAATAAACTGTGGTAAAATAATACACTTTTCTTTGTTTTTTTGTTTTTTTTTTTAACAAAACTTGATGACCCACCTGCTGCTGCCTGTCCTCTGGCTCAGACAATGAGTCAGGAAACAGGCTGCGGTACCTCCTTTTCCACCAGTCCTCTGATGGCCATCTATCTTCAGGTTTGAGGTTGCCTTTGTAATCCTGTCACGAATCACACAAACAAAGTTAAACGTTATCCAAATTCTGAAGTTAAGTTAAGTTCTAAAGTGCATTGTTACGCCGCAAAATGTAATACTAACGTAAAATGTAATAACAATCAACGCAAAATGTAATACTAACGCAAAATGTAATAACAATCAACGCAAAATGTAATAAAATCGACACAAAATGTAATAAAGTGGTTAACGCAAAATGCAATAACTTTTTAACGCAAAATGTAATAACTTTTCTAACGCAAAATGTAATAACACTTCAATTGCATATCATTTGATGCTATCAGACGAAGTCAAAGTACGAAAGTGTTTTACTGTGAATGATTCATTCCTGTCCAGCATAGGTGGATAGAAACAAGGATTTAAAATTAACTAAGATATCTTTTTCATCAGTAAATAATACAGCTATAATAAGTAAATGTGGAGGAACAGGATTGAGCTAAAAAGCGACACTTATACATTGTATGAATATTAGTCATCTATCGACGCAAGTTGAACGCTTCTGAATCAATAAAAGGCCGCATACACAAACCCTTCGGTGACTGTCACTTCGCGCAAACATGGTACATTTAAGAGGATCTCAATGGGGTGGTGGCTGCTATAACGGTTAACGGTTAAGAAAAGCGTTTAATGAATGACCGTTAAATAGCGGTCGTTCCGGTGGGATGAAATGAGATGGTCCTTCCCACTGAAAATTTCTAGTGGGAAGAACCGTTCCATTTGATTTCCCACCGGAATGACACTTTAAAAAGAAAAGCGCTCTAAGATCGAGTTTCAATTTGAATTTTGAACTTTTCATCTAAAGAACGGATAAATGAGTAAGAAAATCAAATAATGATCGAAACTCTAGCGAGTCTATGGTGTAACAAACACACAGGCACTTCTCGACTGTTCTCAAACACTGCATATATAACTCAACATTACAATGTGCGAGGGCAAGGTTAATATTTCCTTGACCTTCCTTGAACTCCGGACATAATGAGCATCAAAGTGTGGCAGTATGCGGAGTACCTCGGATGACCTTCGGATAATCTACTGTAAAGTATCTGTGTCTGCTGTAGCCTCGGGATTGTTTTCAGAATACCTGAGGCCGACTTTCAGTCACCTTTACAATGTTTCATGTGATTTTCTCAATTTTCAAGTCACTACACTGATTGCATGAAATCGTTCACATATTTAGCACTCTATTTTCATGTAATAGATAAAATTGAAGTGTTATTACATTATGCGTTAGAAACGTTATTACATTTTGCGTTAACCACTTTATTACATTTTGCGTCAATTTTATTACATTTTGCGTTGTTATTACATTTTGCGGCGATTATTACACTTTGCGGCATAACAGTGCATAACAAATTTCAAAACCATCTTTTCAGTGAAAAGCGATCAAAACGTTTACTGAAGAACAAGGACGGTTTCTCGTGCAATAACTCCAGTTCCAAAATTTTATTTCATTAAAATACCCTTCCTAGGTATGAACATAATGATCATCAACTTGGGAATCGTTCGTTGATGAATGTGAGTCTTTCAAGTTAAAGTTTTCACACCTTTGCTACCTCGCGAAGCTGCTTGACTCCACAAGTTTATTACTAATCAAGCTACTAGCAGCATACAGAGTGACACAGTGGATATATGCAGTGATACTCCTGTTAACATCTTGTTTAGTAATTTGATTTCGTGTCGTACAATTCAGGGATAATCATGCTCGTAATTTAAAATTGACCTCGCGCAATTTGAAATTTCTTGCTCGATTCCTCCCTGAATTGTATTCCACTCAGTCCAATTAGTATTACTAATACACAAAAAAGCTGCAGTGGAAAACCGTTCATCCCACCACCGACGGGCCATAAAAATTTGGTTGTGGTCGAAATATTAACTGGGTGAAGTCAACTTAATTTATATGGTACTAATCCTTTGCCGAATATACTTGCAACAAAACACGATAAATTGAACCATTCTAACCAGAATTCGTTACAAAGTTTCTAACTTTTCTGTCTTTTTTTCTAAATACTGAGTTCCTCGCGAAAATTAGTGTAAACAAACATCTTTCAATGCATGCTGCCAAAAAATGTCTGCGGTGACACAGTCATTCGACTAACCTAACTTTTACTTGCAATGCCAGAAGTTCCGATTATGCGTACTGTAATAATTTGGAATGTCAACAAGAAACGCAAGAGAAACCAAGCGCAACACAAGTTGTTTGAAAAAAAACTATATTTGACCAAAAACTGTTTTTTTTTTTTCGGGCAGAAAAGTCAACAACAATCGAACGACCGTGACAACAGAAACAAACGAGCGCGCGCTAAATACAATTCTCACCGCTCGTACTTTATATCCCCTGAAACTCGCATGCAAAACAGTAAGATCAAATGAAATGAAATGAAATAAACAAACTTTCGCGAATTATGCCCTTTTCTTCTTAACAAATTTTGTGTCTGACATATGTTTCAACTATTTAAAATATATTAAAAAAATGTTTTCAATATATAAACTTAATTGCGTGTTTTTAAACACGGAGCGAGCGATTTATGAACAATTAAACAAGCTAAATGCAAGACACACCTGTAAACTATAAAATACCTGTAGTCGGCGTGATTAAAAGACCAAAACAGAATTATGATCAAATTTCTTTGCCTGATTCAAAAGACTGTACCGTACGCAAGACAAACCTATAGCCGAAAATTCTGTCGATAATTTCGTCTTCAAACTCATCTTCAAGATGATTTCTTTCAAATATTTAGTTCATATTCAAGACATTGCATCTTGTTTTTTGTATGTTTTCTTTTATTTTCCATCGCTACTACATTCGTTTTCTGCATACTGTCATTTGACATTTCAATATTATTACCGTTTATACATGACCGGTCGACCGTAACAAATAATGCTCCCTGGAGATGTAAACAACAGAAAAGCTCAAAACTTCTCGGCTCGCCGGCGGAGTCGTTTTTGCCAGCATCTACGTGAAATATTCCGTGGAAGTTGAAGGAGGTTTTACCCGTCCCTAGCCGTTGAATTACTTTTTACGCAGCGGCTATTCGTATGGCACCCGTATGCGTACTTAATTAAAAAATCTAAAGTATACATCCTACAAAGTGGATACAAGTATGATTAATCTTTCACAAAAAGTTTCAGGTTTTAACGATGTTTCGCTTCCGATTTACAAAGGTTCTAAATGTGTCACGCAATCCGTCACGCTATTTCAGATAAGCCGTGAAAATAAACAAAATTGAATCAGCTGAAAGTTATTGTTTGCATTATAAGTGCTTATAAGCCGAGTTAATGGAGCTTATAGCAAATACAATATGTTTTGATTTGATTTTTGGTGTAATATTGGCCGCCATCTTTGTGCCCCACTGAGGGGCACAAAGATGGCCGCTCCATACATTTCTTACAAAAAATGTGTAATACGGGCTCCTTGTTTACTCGGGCCGTAACTCGAAATAATAGGTGTATTTACATTCGACGAATTTACATTTAATTTACATTTATTTACATTTGCATTCGACGGATAAAATTAACTTGCTGAATTCCTCTCCTGTATCCATCTTCTTCGATTAAAAATCCTTTCTCGCCAGCTCTCCGAATAAAATTTCCCGTCTTTGAGCCCTCCAAATCAAACTTGCGGGAATCTCTCAACGCGCTAAAATAAGACCTTCGCCAATGAACCAATCAAATGCGCCCATTCGCCTTCCTTGAAATTTTTGATTGACATACTGAAAAATCGTAATTGACACTTAATTGACACCTGTAAATCACGTGTCGACAACTGGCCAATCAGCTGCTGCCACACCACTAGCGCCTCTCCCTTCTTTCGCGCCACTGTGAATGAAATGACAACGTTTTGCTCGTTGATTTCGTACGCAGTTTGTTGTTGTTCAGTTGGATCGTTCAGAAAAAAAAAATAGCGTAAAAGAATTTAAGAAAATTATCGCCGACAGCTCATGATGGACTCGAACAATGAATTAGAAGACTGCGGAAAATTTAGTGACTGAAGATTTGGGTCCTTTGCTAACGAAGATGCTGAAGCAAACAAAAACACGCAAAAAGAGATTGAGAGCGCATTGGATTGGTGAAGTCGCTTTCAACGAAAACGAAACAAGAAAGCATCAAGGAATACACTGCTGGAATAAGATGTTTGCACTAGAAGATTTCTTTTATCTGTGAGAAAAAGTATGGTGGTGAATATTAGCCAATATCTCTCAGAGTAATTTAATTTCGTGGAGAGTTTTATCTCGCAAACCTACGGTACAGCGAGTTCATTGTGGAAGGACAAGCATTTACTAAATAGTGAGAGACACTTAAGTCAAAACAAAAGCAGCTTAAAAGACCTTTTCGTTCTTGGACTCTTAGAGGACCTTAAGTTCATTCAGTTTTGGAATCGCATAGGAACCCTGGATATTCAAATTGAAATTGTGAGTTTATACTGTGTGTTATGTTTTCATTTGCAAATTGTTTGTTTGAAATGAAGGTTAAACTCGTTTTGCCTTTATGTTTGTTATGCCTTTATGCTTGTTATTCATCGCTTATTATGAATTAAAATTCATTCAGAAATGAATACTGTGGAATGTTTGTGTTATTTTACGTAATTAATGTGTGGGGTTATACGAAAATCTTGTCTAAAATTCTGTTTTCACGTTCAACTCGTTATCACTCGAAGAAAAATTTCATATCTCAGCGCTCCAATGAAAGCTTATTATTTATTTATTATATGGCCGTACTCGGTTAAAACATTTGTTGTATTTAACTTGATTAATTTAACGGAATGAATTTGAAATGAGTTGTGGCTGTACAATTTATCTACGGAACTATGAAATTTATTTTCAAAAGCAAATCTCAAAATCAACTGACAAGAGAAGGAAAAACAAAAAAAACCAAGAGTATTAAATATACTGTAAAAAAACAAATTGTGAAAACATTTAAAAACTTACGTGGTAGGATGAGTGCAAAAAAGAGATTTGTCTGTTATGAACAGCTGCAGTCAAATCATCCGCTTGTTTTCTTGTCATTTTAACTTCGTAAAGCATCAGTGTGTTCAGGTCAGGAACAGAGCTGAGGTTTTCAGTTATAAAACTGACTCCTTCACCAAGAAGAGGGTTTAATGACAACTCGAGCCAAATCAAGTTAGGAACTTTATACAAAGATTCGGCGATAATAGCAGCTTCATTTGCTGTCAAATTGATGTTAATAAGTCTTAATCCCTCCAGTCTGTTCGTGAATTTTATATTTTTCAGCAGATTCTTTGTCAGCTCAGCATCACACGCGTCAGCATATTTACCACCAACCGATATCCTTCGTGGTGCGGTAACAAGAGACAGTAGATCAGTGAGAATTACAATGTCTGACCTGTCCACAAGTACAGCATTAACGTCCCTAACCATTGACAAGCAATGATTAGAATAAGAGTTGCTGTCAGAGTTCTTGGTTAAACGCAAACCGGTTGTGTTTTGTTTGTTTGACTCAACGCCATTACGTTTTCTGTCCTTCGTTGTGATTGACTTCGGTGCGGCCAAGAGTTCCTTTAGCATTTCAGTGGGAAAAGGAGGAGGGCCTCCCAACATACCATTTGCAATGCGGGCAAAATAAAGGTTAATATTTTTTTCTTTTTTTAAGAAAAATTCGTGTACTGGACGAAATTTATGCTTTTTTAGAAACTCTGATGCTTTCTTTTCCCCCGAACAGCTAACAACAACTGCATTTAAATCTTCCACTACAGTAATTAAGTCACTATAGTCCTCCTCAAAATGCTCTTTATCTTCACGAGTAAAAAATATGAATTTAACTTGGCTGGCAGTTGTCAGAAAATGTTCGTTGGCAATAATATGCAGCTGGGATGAATTAATTAATAAAACACCTCGTACGGACGAAAGAAACGCGGGGAAGAGCTCACGTCTCGCGTCAGCTGGACAGCAGGAGAAACACCGTCCACAGAGCGTTAGGAAGTTTGTTTGTTCTCTTGACAAATCTTCTTCTGAAGGTGTTTCCATGAAGTTATAGTCGGTCAAACCTTCCTTTTCTGCTACAACCCCACAGTGTCTAATAATTTCACTCGCCGCTTCCCCTGACAACTCACAGGCAAAGGAAAACACTTCCTCCATGTTGAGGATCTTTTCAATAGAGTCAACTTTAGACAGGGAGGGTGTATTTTGATTTTTTCTCGACAACAGCTCTTCTTTGAGAAACCAGGCAGCGAGATACTCTTGAAGAGATTTGTGTATAAAAAACACGCCCTGATCACGATTTAAGCTTAAATTTGAAGTATTTAAGATGTTAAATAATCCAACATCAATCAATTTCTTGATTAAGTCGCGGTCAGGTAGTTTACTTAAAGGAAAATAGAGGCAGTTTTGCAAAAGGGCATCGAATGCTAGGCTTCCTAACTTGCAGAGTTCATCTGTGTAGTCATCTACTTTTCTCGTCAGCACTGCTTCTGAATTTTTTTCATTCAAATGATCAAAGAAGGTCTGAACAAACTGAAAGAAAATGTTTGCACGTGATGACGGTAGCCCTCCACGATCCTTCTCCTTCCATAACAAACACAATATCAGCAAGAGAAGGGGTATTTCTGCCAACTCCTTAAGGTTGTGTTGCCTCAAGTATGCAAGAAAATTTTGAACATCTTCTTCGTCTTTCAAAAATCTACGAGCGAACTCTTCTTGACGCTCAGCATCAAATCCATTGATTTCAAACTGAGCATCACTAGGACCTCTCAACTCGTCAGATTTCATTTGCCTTGTTGTTATTATAATGCAACAATCCCTCAATTGCCTTCTCTCCCAGATTTCGCGTACAAGCAATTGGTTTTCAGGGCTCAGTTCGTCGTACCCATCGAGAATTAAAAGGACTTTCTCTTGATGATTTCGTACGTATTCGTACAGTTTGTCAACGGAAATTTCCCCGTCACTAGCCAGCAGTTTAGAAACACTTAAAATATCACGCACATCTTTACAATTGCGCACTTCACGCAACTTTACCAGAAGTACAACTTCAAACATTCCTAACTTTTCTTTAAATCGCTGTTGCGACCAGTCGAAGGTAGTTTTCTGCGTAAAAACAGTCTTGCCGATACCTGGGCGTCCGTAAACTAAAATGCGCTTTGGTGCCTGGAAATGATCTCCACCGCAAAATATCTGTGTATAGTGTTCCAGTTTCTCTTGTGTCACCCCAGCGGGCATTCTGTCAACCTTAAGCCAAGACAACTGGGTGAATATTTTATCAATATGAACGGCAGAGTTTTGGTCCCAGGGAACGATTTTAACTTTGTTCATGGCCGTATAAATTGTTCGCAGCTGTCTTTGGCACTCTGCAAGGCATGCTGAATCTGTAAGAAAATAAAAAGATCTTTCACTATTTTAAAGAAGTTAATAACTAATTTAATCGATTCAAACACTCAGGACACACCAGGAAACAGTCAACAACAAAAAATAAAACATGAGCAAAAACAAAACTTCTACTAAATGTCTAGAAATTAAGAAATTTTCAAAATATGTCAAAGGGCCATTAATTTTAGTTAACAATTTAACTGCAATCCCCTAAGGTTTTATGTCAGTATTTGTAAATTACTATTAATAATCAATGATACAAGGCAAGATTTTTTAATAGTCGCAATTAGCAACTTCACTTACAAGTTTGATTCTCAAAATAAGAGACTGCTCCCAGTACATCGCAGTCATGACTGTAATGTAGTATTACAAAATTATATGTCAGTTGTATTAAAACCCTGCAGTGTCAATATTTTCATTCTGATTTGTAATCCCTGAATAGTACCTGCATGTTTGTCATCCTGAGCAACAGAACAAGGTGAGTTTTCCTTCCTTTTACTGGTTGAGGACTCTTTCTGTACTGACTGCATGTCTGTTAGGAGAAAATACTCAAGAATTTACTGCCATATTACAATAAAAATATATAATACCGGCAAAAATTAAGGAGGGTATCAAATATAAACTTACATGTAGATGCAGTCTATGAATTGGAATTGAGGGTCATTTCTCCACTGAGTTATAAATTAAATTTAACTCTAATAATTACATGTATAGTGTTCAATGCATACATTAATGTTATCATCGAGGGTTGTCCTTGATGCAATGCCCTGTATCTACATTTTTGGTACTATATATCCTTAAAGCAAAATTAATTCATTAGTCGGCTCATTTATAAGCAGAAAGGACTCAACTAATAAATAAACAGGAAGTCAGGTGGTGAAATTTCAAGTTAAAATCTGAGCTGAAAGTTTAATCTTGGATGACTGAGGAACAACAGGGATAGAAGATGCCAACTATTAGTCCAATAATATTATTATGTGGTGAGACTATAAAAATTGGATATCTTCATGCTCCCTGCCTGCCACACACCTGCCCAGCAGTCACCCCAGCAAAATTTGTATGTCCTTAAAAGCTACACAGGCTGCAGTAAGGAGCACTAGCCCAATACATGTTTAGCCTAATGTTTAGCTGGGAGGGGGGGGGGGGGGGGTGTGTTACCAAAACACACGGGAGATCCATTCACAAGATTTATTCACTATCCATGGATCATTTAATGTTTATTAATCTGCGAGGCAAGAAATTAAATTAATTTTTACACTGGTGATCAGTGTTTTAAATATGTTCTTACAATATATGTTATAGTCCTGAGTCATGATGTGTGTTGTCTGAAACAACTACCCCCCCCCCTCCCACCTCAGCAAAATGCAGTAAGGAATAGTCCTGTTGTCAACAACAGTAATGTAATGCCCTTGTCAACCTTGAGCATCCCTGCTCTTAGCAAGTTCAATACACCACGAGTCTGGTCATATAACATGCTATTGGTATGTTCATATGATTTGACGTAGAGAAGTCAGATCATGAAATTTGTCAACCTCTTTCTACCGGGAAATTAAATCATAGAGAACTGGGGAGCAACTGAGCTACAAAATGGTCATTCAAAAGGTTTATTTATCTGCTCAGTAGAAACCTAAACATTTGATAACTGATGACTGTTTCATGCTTAAATATGAGCCAAATTACAAATACAGAGAAAAAAGACATCAAAACTTAGCAGAGCAGGTTATGTCACATTTACAAAAAATAAAAAAATAATTAAATAATAGAGACTTATATTGTGCACATGGCGCTTTAATTACACTTATGAGAATGAGATCGGACGTCAGCTTATGAAGGTGCCTCAGGCAGCCACTATCAGTCCATTGTTGATCTCATCTCCCCAATGCACCCCACCCATGAACAATGTATGGCACTGAGGGTGGTCACAGCCAGGATTTACAGGACACATTACTCACATACCTTCATAGTGTGGCCAATCTTGAAAAACAACTGGATCACTTAACATGTTGGACACAAGAGAAGCTGCCATCACACAAGCATGAGACTTCCAGGACTTATCTGGAGCATTGCTATCATCGGCAAAATGAGAAATACCTTTAACCATCACCCATTCAATTTTCAGATCATGGGCTGCCACAAAAATCCCTATGGAAAATGATAATGAACAAATTAAAGAACCTATACAAAACAGACCAAACAAAAGACAATGGGGTGGGGTGGGGGGGGGATTGGTCAAAGATAAAAAAATTAAACCAAAAACGTTTGTGGGGTATGGATTAATTTTTTTGAAACGACACATAATTATGATATTAACAAGTGCACAGTTACATACAGTATGTAACTGGACAAAAACCCCAGTATAGTATGCACTTGATAGGTTGTATAAGTTACATACAGTATGTAACCTGACAAAAACCCCAGTATAGTATGCACTTGATAGGTTGTATAAGTTACATACAGTATGTAACCAGACAAAAACCCCAGTATACTATGCACTTGGTAGGTTGTATAAGTTACATACAGTATGTAACTGGACAAAAACCCCAGTATAGTATGCACTTGATAGGTTGTATAAGTTGTTTATATAAATTTTGTGTTGTGGTGTGGGCATTGTTTATTGTCTTTTGAATCACTAAGTTATTTTGTCATTAGGTGATTGAAACATCAGTAGCACCAAAACATTGCCGTTTTATCAAAGCAATTTTTTACAATCTCATCAGGCAACTATGTTGAATTCTTAAATAATCTGTTCAACATTTAATATACTGTATTAATTGAACAACAGTTCCATAAACAGCATTTCTTTTCAACCATCTTGATAAATAAATAGATGAATCAATCAATCAACTTTGTTTAGCTAGGGTGACACTTAATCCCGGGGGGAAGTACTCCAGATTTCAAGTGACCGGGATGATCGAATTGGGGCAAAAATCAAAACCCAAAACAATCCCTAGGGATTCCAGCAAAACCCAAAAAACTCCCTGGACCAAAATTTAACCCCCAAAAAATCACATGCTGAATTTCCAAGCCTTAAAAATTTCCAGAAAGGATTAAATGATAGAACACACACACACACACACACACACAAAAAATAGAAAATTAGAAATTGAATGTTTGTATTGGTTTATTCATCATACCATGATGATAAAGCAAGGCGATAAACATGATGCATGAGAAATCAATTGAATGAATTGAAGCCTTGTTGGATACAACCCGGGACACCTTGTGGACTATTGTATAACCGGGTTTATGAAACAGATGTAATGCAATGCATTAAATATTAAAACAACTGCAAAACAAGTTTGGTTGCACTTTATTTGCAGAACTACACGGCCGGGATATGCGGTCACACTGCCACAAATCTTCAGATTGTTTTGAACACCCAAAAATATCCCTACTTAAATCAAGCCACAAAAAAATACTTGCCACATTTTCTTACCCAAAAAAATCCTGGAATCGAAAATTTCAACTCCAAAAAATCCTTTGATCACACCCGTCGCTTGAAATCTGGAGTACCCCCCCCCCCCCCCCCCCCCCCTTTGCTGGGCAATTAACAGTCATGTAACTGACAAACCTGGCTGGCACCCGAATTCCAGGTTGAAAAATTGAGGAATTTAGAAGTTTTTATAGTTAAAATAACTGTTTTGAAAAAAGAAACTGGTTCAAAAAAAAAAGAAACTGGTTTAAAAAAGATAAATGGTTTGAGAAAAATATATACTGGTTTGAAAAAATATTACTTACGGTATTCTGGTTTGAAAAAAATATATAAACTGGTTCAAAAAAATAATAATAAACTGGTTTGAAAAAAATTGAACCAACACCCAAAGATTCGTCAAATTCCTTAGGGTTGGTGCAAATTCGAAAAGGATTTGTGATATTCGTTTTATGATAAACAATTTTATTGCAATAAAATTGGCAATTTTTGAGAAAAGAAGCAAATGAAAAATCATATACTACTGTATTTTTGACCACCAAGCCTTCAATATTAAATTTATTATAAAAATCTCACCTTTGCCCTGACTTTCAGCAGCAATCGCTTCAGAGAGTGACACACGGCGTCGTTTAGCACTGTCTACATCTATGCCACTCAAAATCTCACTGGCACAATGTACCTGTACTTCTTGGGCTTCTGCACTTTTTAATGGTGGATTCCAGCCATCAGCTGCATTCTTGATAAGGTTGGTTATATCTCTTCCCACTGGGATTTTGAAGGCTTCAGTTGTAATCTTAGAGGATATCACCACATCTCCCAACTTGGTGTCTTCTGGGTTCAGGCCCTTGCAGCAGCCAACAGAATAAACAGCTTTGGGTCTGAGTTGCATCACTGCATTTTTAACAACAATAACAGCACCACCTGGACCCGAAGAGTCTTCAAGACACCTATTATGAGATATATTAAGAGTAATTTAATAGTAATTTAGGGTGCAAATTTTTAATATTTTAATATCTGAATTTTAGTCATTTTAATGAGTAATTTTAGCTAGAATAACAGTATTTTATAATTAGTAGAAATAGCAGTCTTTGTAACATGACCCTACAAGCAGCTAGCACCACTTAAATTTTTAACATGTATAAATAGTTGTTTGTACCTCATCAAAGCAACTTTCAGTGGCTCCTCTTCACTTTCACCCATGTTTCCAAAGTAAATAAATCCAAGATCTCTGTGGTAACTTCTAAACACATTTCTCATGTATGCATAGCAAGCCAAGAACTCACAGTCCTCCACTGTCACCAAAAGAATGTCAACTGGGAGGTGGTCATCACTCCAAGCTTTGCCCTTATTTGGAAGGTCACTTTTCTTAGGCAGTTCAATACTGAGAGGAGGTGGAGCATCATGTTTTGCTGTCTGTTGAACAGTCTCTTGTTTTCTTTTAAGCTCTTGATGCTGTGCCATTGAATGCTATTTAGAGATTTCCCTTAAGTATGTAAACAAAACAAAGATCAATAACTGAAGTTACAAAACTAATATGAACAACTTTAGAAAAAATAAGAAAATTATTCTTTTTCGAGGACAGCACTCTTTTAGAGGGCAGTGCTCTTTTATTTCCCATATTTTTAGAAGGTACTATACGGTACTATAACAAAGATAATAAACATAACAGTAACAGTACTGCAAATACAACGATGTCTCTGTCACTGCATGGCCATTACCAAAATAATACTTAATCTAGAATGGCAACCTCACATCCAATGAGTTATTCCATTGTTTTGTTAACTGACTGGCTTTTTAAATAGTTGCTATTTTAGAGATCGAGATAATATTTTGATTGAGCTCTGCTTTCTAACTGCGGAGCTTAAATTTGAGGGTGATGCCCTTCAATCAAGTGCTTATTGAAGGGCAGTGCTCTTTTGAGTAAAATTAATGATGGTATTGTTGGAATTTAACATGAAAACCAATAGCCCATTTCCAAGTTGCCCTTAGCCTCCTTTCAAACCGAGGCCAAGATTAAGTGCAAAACCATTCATATGGATAGGAATATGTTTCACATGCAAATAAAACTTATATCCATATGAATGGTTTTGCACTTGGCCTCAGTTTGAAATGGAGGCTAAGAGCAACTCGGAAATGTTCTATTTAGAACATAAATAGGATAACGCCAGTAAGTAAAAATGGGTTCATTCAACAAATCTGTTGATTTACATACAGCACAAAAGAACCGTTATTCATTTGACAAATAATACCTTACCGACTATAAACCCTCTTTATAAATGTCACATGACTGTACCATAATGTGTAACTTGCTGACTGACGTCAATCCTACAATAATACAAAGGAAAATTTTGAAATAATTAATTTAATCCATAAGTTAACAATTTTTAAGTGACCAGGACTGTCTCCAAATAAATTTGTGGCTAATTCCCCTGCTTGAAGCTTTTAACAAAATGGTTCAATGAACAAAGAAAGCCATCAGACACATACAGTGTTCCACTTATGTTAACATTTCATCATATTACGAGTGTTTTTGTTTATATAAAAAATATGGGATTTTTTGCATTGGTTCAACCTGTCGCAACCTGTCGGGATTTCTCTGGGTTTAGTTATGGCCCAAGGGGTTTCTTTGGGTTGTCAAATTTAGTTCCATTCACACATCCCTGTCACTTTTAAACCTGATTAACCCCCCACCCCACCCCACACATGTAAGTGGAAAAATAGGGCCCCACCGGGATTGTGTGTTCTGCTGATATTGCGTGAATTGTGTAGCATACGAGCAAATGCTATCTGACAAATGATTTGGGTGCATTTTCTGGTGAGCAGATGTACCTGTACTGTACTGGCAGGAATGCTGGGTTTTTAAAAACTATCCATCAAACTCAGTCGAGTGTAACAATACCGTCAACACATCAGCTGGCATCTCAGCTAGCTTTGATTGTTGCCTGTGTGACATATCTCGCAACATAGCCGCTTTAATGTGAACATGTATTGGATGAAACAAGTAACAGAACCTCCTAGTTGGTGTGATATAAATGCAAGAGGATACAATGGTGTGGAAAATATAGCTAATTACAGAGTGATAAAAAAATGTGGAACATTATTTAAATTTTACAACTTGACAAGAAAGATAGACAAAAAATAACTAATTACCGTGTGACAATAGTAAAGGAATGGAACAGAAAATATATACTGAGTATACAAATTAACAAAACTATAAATGGCCAGTGGAAGATTGACATGAAAAATTTGTCTATGGAGTGAAAAGGTTTTTTCCAATGAATTTCTCAAGGGCAGAATTAAAGTTGATACGAGGTACATGTGTGTAAAACTGGGTTCATTCAACAGATTGGTGGTTTTCATAGCAAATCCACAGATTTACACTGTGTACATGTGCACTATACAGCCAACAGATATACTTTTAGTTTCAATTAATTGGCAAATTAATCATCACTTACCTTAATTATTATAATGGCTGTCACATGACTGTACCATAAATTTGTGTAACTTGGATTGCTGACTGATATTCCTGAAATTGATCAAAGAGAAAAAGTGTCAGATTTTTAAGTGATTAGCATTGAATATTGCAAACAATGAAATTATCAAAATTTAATACTGAGCACTATGCACTCCCCAGGGGAGGGTACTCAAGTTTTAAAGTGACCTGAGTCCAAACTGGTGCAAAGGATTTTTGGGGTTTAAAATTATCGATTTTTGGGAAATTTTGGGGGATTTATCAAATTTAACAGTATTCTTCAGCTAGTCAGAATCTGGTGGGGATTTCTTGGGGTTTTGATTTTCTCCAAAATATATAATTCCATGATTAGTGTAATAACTATCTGCTTGAAGCTTTTAAGAAATGGTTCAATGAACAAACATGCCAGGACAGGCATATAGTGTTCCACTTCTGTTATTTACATTTTAAAAATTTCTGAAGGAAAGATTTTTGGGGTCATAGTTTGACTGATCTGGATTTTTTCATTCTTAAGTTTTAGCTCAAGGGATTTTTTTGGGGTGTTAAAATTTGACTCTTGGCATTCACACATCCCTGTCACTTTTTAACCTGAGTTAAAAAGAAACCCTGACTGCATGGATGATTAACGAGTACATCGCTGACTTACACTTTTAATCCTAACATATAATAACGGAAAGAGAAAAATGTCAAAATATTCTAGATAATTTTTTACTTGTCTGAAGCATTGAATATCTTACATTTAATAATAATTTAAAGTGATACATTTATCAATTGTTTTAATGCCTGAAAATAGCACTATGTATTCAGAATTTATATTTAAGAAATTATAACTTACAATAATTTTTACAATAAACAGCATAATTATTATTAAAGGAAATTATAATATGACTGTACGGTCCCGCTGACGCAATCCTACAGAAAATAGAATCACAAGGTGATGTGAGCGGGGGCCAGACAGGTTAACGTGGACCGGTCCGGAGAAAGCCATCCAGCCCCGCTCAAGTTTAAGTGACCTCACACTGTACGACTATTCTTGTACTTTCTAGTCATATTATAAAATACTTATTGACTAAGTTAGGTCGGGCTAGACGGAAAAATATTTGGCTCTTGGTCATGGCGCACCGTACGCCATGACCTCAAGCCAAATATTTTCCCGTCCAGCCCCCCCCCACTCAGCCAATAAGCAGGGGCGGATCCAGGAAATCTATAAAGAGGGGGCTGGAGCAATTTTTATAGTGACAATATGGGCGCGCCAGCGCCCATCCGGAGCGCCGAAGGCGTGACAATCTAGGGGCAAAAGGCAGGGCTGCGGCCCCCTCGGCCCACCCCTAAATCTGCCCCTGATAAGTGCATATGTTGGACATCTAAATGAAAGAAATACTTTAGATGAAGTGTTTCTCTTATGTTTAATCCTTGTGTTTACATTTAACAACAACAAACAAAACTTTATTAGACAAATTTGAATATTTTAATGTCCTTAATATTAACTAACACATTCATGAGGTTTGTCATACTGCATGGAAGGAGTTAAAAAGACAGAATTGTACTTAGAACAGACATTAAAAATCAGGATAATCAAAATACGAATGTTAACCTTCACTGATGTTGAAAGCCCAGAACAAAGAAGGTAGAACTTTGTAAGTTAAACAAACCCCAAAATCACATTAAAATGCCCCAAGGAGCAGGCAAACAACAAATAATACAACATGTATGAACAGCAACAGGAGGGTAAGTCAATTATTTTATTCACCAAAAATTGAATTTTTAAGTTTTGAACAAAACTTTGCATTCCCATAAAAACCTTTATAAATTGAATCTTTGTAACACAATAGACCAATATCACGCTAGCATGGCACAAGGAGGCACACTTGGGAGGCTAGGCACGCTAGCATGGCACACTTGGGAGGCAGCGTGGTCAAGTGGTTAGGGCGTCGGACTTGTAATCCGGAGGTCCCAGGTTCAAGTCCCGCTCTGACCACTTGCTGGAGTTGTTTCACGGCAGATCCGAGTTCAACTCCTCGACCACGCTTGTAAAATAGCCAACTGGTTTGCCTCCTGCCAGTTGGGATTTTTAAAATGTTATGTTCTATTTGAATATTTGTTTCTTTATTTAGTGTCCCCAATTAGTGCTCGCACGCTAAATACCTTGACACTTAAATAAAGTGATTATTACAAAAATATATTTAGTTTATTGGGAAAAAGAGCCCAGCATCCAATTTGGCATATCGATATTAGTAAAACTACAAAGTTTTGTAAAGATTGCTAGCAAACTGACGAAGATATGGAATTTTGAAACTGAGCATTTTTACAAAGAAATGTATGGTGGACGGGCATAGGTTGCCCGTCCAGCCTCGTTTTCGTGTTTTCCCCATACTTTTCTTTGTAAAAATTAGGCTAGAGTACTAAGTATCAAAAGTTCATATCTCCGTCAGTGTACAAGCAACCTTTACGAAACTTTACAGTTTTACTAATAGTGATGTGCTGAATTTGATACTGGACTCTTTTTCCCATGAAATTAAATATATTTTCATGCCATGCAAGCGTGATATTGGTCTATACTGCTCATAAAGCAAGGGTGATGTCCCGGTTATATATAGTGAGCTTGGGCTGCCTGTGGGTCTCCGTAATACACAGTGTCATACCTGTATAACCCGATCCGAGAGGTGTGAAACCAAGATTATATACCTTTGTACATCTAAGCCAGTTATTGGACAGATGTAAAAATATTTTTTTTATAACAGTTTACCTTAGGGCTACTTTGTGGATTTTTTTTTAATATTTTGGTATTTTCACTATTGTGTGGTTCCAGAAAATATCCATACCCCCCCACGGAAGACAGTTGGAAATTCCGAGGGGGAGGGGGGGTTGAAAGGCAGAAATTTCCGAGGGGTTTGGGGGGTTCACGAGAAGCTTCTTTTCCAGAGGGTGATGAATCACAAAAAGCACGGCGCAATACTTACGTACGCTGTTTAAAAAAAATCAGCGCTCCTGTCCATTGAGATGAAGTTAACATTATAAGCTTTAATGTTTCTGTTTTTGCTTTGAGTTTGCTAGCACTGCAAGTTATCCCGGCGAAGAACGAAGACTAGTGTTTTTGAACGAAGCATCGTCAAAATGGCGGACGTGACAGGAAACTCATCCCCGGACTCCCAGCGGTATCTTGTTTTTGTTGCGACGTATGAAAGTCCCTTCACTTCCGGTCACCGAATATTATTTTTCTTTGTGAATACTTGTGAATCAAAATCTCTTCCAATCTTTATTACTTATGAAAATGCAAAGACTATCTCCTAATAAATATATAAAATTATCAGCGCTTTGAAGCAAAGGAGTGAATTTCGGCTTTTCTTGCGGTTGCCTAGCACGTGATAAATTTCTTTCCCCGATCAAAATTTCACGTTCGTCGTAAACATCATCAGACTGAACCGCAGAACGCAACAATTTTATTATTTCTAGCGGATAATTGCGAAGCAAACATCATTCAACGGCGATTGTTCACAAACATTTGTGTCAAAATGTTTACTATTATTTATTTCTAGCGGATAACTGCGAAGCAAACATCATTAAACGGCGCTTGTTCACAAACATTCGCGTGTTTACTTTTATTAACAAAATATATTTCTAGTGGCTAGAAGCGCACAAAATTCAACGGCAGCGCTTAAAAAGTCCGGGTAAGTTGCAAGCAGGAAACAGTCATTTCATTCTGTAATAGCAGATATAAAGTGAAAGCTTTTACTTTCATTTAGCTTTGTTTGTATTAAACGGATAACTCAAAAGATGAGACCGAAAAGATAACAAACGATTGAAAGTCATTTATCGGTTCGGGAAAGAAAGATACCTTTTAGGCTTTTATAAAGCTTTATCACAGGCGAAACATGAAACATGATACATTTTTTTCAGAAAACGTGAACTTTGAACCACAACTAGTACAACTAGTGATGGTAAAGATGTGAAAATTGTAGCGTACGATCTTTAAAATGAAGATAGAGTTTATACTGTTAAGTTTATTAATAACTTAAGCTTCATTCACGTAACCGAGTCTTCATTTTTTAAGTACAAAACCTTTTGGAATTTCCGAGGGGAGGAGTGGGTCCATGTTTTAAAATACTGGAATTTCCTGGGGGGTGGGGGAGTCACCAAACACCCCCTGGAAGGGAAATTCCTGGGGGGTGGGGGGGTGAAAACCAAAGTGCCTTCCATCGGGGGGTATGGATATTTTCTGGAACCACACATTGCACGCCTCTGGTTGATATTTACGGACATCCCTCTTAAATCAATTGCTTGTTTGAAATGTGCATTTTTTATTTATAACTTCATAAAGAGTAAATTGCACTTCATCGCTTATAAAAGAAGAAAATATTTCTTACCTAAAATAATTTATGCTTAGGCATCACCATTTCAATTCTAATCTTGCTTACCTTTTCAGGATGATAAACTTTTCAGAATTCCATCAGTTTTCTGTCTGAATTGTGCGAGTAGGGCAAAAGGATGGTGTGTAGTCCTGAAACAAACGTAGCAATATTAATATTGGTATCAAACACATCCAATCCAGATAAAACTATCTGTGTTTAAGAAAACTATCTGTGTTTGCAGAAAAAGCCAGGGTAATATATTGTAAGCATTGTTACAGTAGTTTCACTGTCTGATCTTTGAATCATGTACTGCCAATGTCAAATCCTCCTTCAGATTTCAATTTCAGTTTGCTGGCGTGCTCCTTAAGGTTACAGTGTACCTTCAGATCGAAAATTTATTGAAATTTTTTTTTGGCGTCAAAATAAAGTTTACAGAATGAACTTTCATCCAAAAACAAAATTATCAAAAAATAGTGATAACTTTTGTGGGCGGAGTTTGTTTATGAAGCGATATGTTTTTTAAGCACTGTTTTCTCAAAGTTAATTTTTCGCTTGTTGGGGACACTTTAAAGAGCTACAACTCAAAGGGAATTTGTTGGATTTTCCTCAAATTTGGACAGAAGCTTATAACATATAATCAACCAAAACATGTCGGCGAATTTCTTAATTTCGAAAACTTTTTCGTCAAGAGCCATTTTCGTGCGATCATTCCAATTTTTTTCTCCCTTTTTTGAAAATATTCTGTAACTTTTCACTGCAATTGAATATGGGAAATCGCGACACATTTTTTTAGCGCTTCGTGTCCGGAAACCCGAGAGCAAATCAAATTAGCAAAATACAATAATCGCTTTGAGTTATAGCGTTTTAAAGCTGATTCGGACATTCGAATTTAGACGTAGTAAAAAATTCGACAATTCATTTTATTACCAAATGGTTTCCATATATAGATAGCCAGCTCTATAAGCTTTAATTTGATATCTGGGTTTAGGTATATTAAGTGTAATCTTAAGATGCTAGAGCTGTTATACTGGAGACACCCCCGAAGGTACACTGTAACCTTAATCAGACCTTTGCATGGATAAGACACGGCCACCACTTTTACAATGTATACTCATCAATCTTTAATACGTATAAGGGATTAAAACATTTCTTAACACAAAAAAATAAATTGATATATCACATGCAGATTTCTCAGAAACCTAAGTTGATCGCTTGCTTGAAAATATGTGCATTACAACTAGTACTGATCTGACTTATTTAAATGCATAGATTTTCTTGTACACTATTTCTCAGATGAGAATTACAAGCGGTGATGAATGCTAATTAGTACTGACAAGAAAGTAATTTTGGAAAAAGTAAATTGCATTTCATGACACTAAGAAAATATTTATTACCTAAAATATGCTTTGGCACCACTATTATTTTTCATTTCTCCTTTTGCCTACCTTTTCAGGATGATAAACTTTTCCCAATTTGGTCAGTTTTATTGTCTGAATTGTGCGAGTAGGGCAAAAGGACGGTGTGTAAGTCCTGAAATATTAACGTATCAATTAGTATCAAACACATCCAATCCAGATAAAACTATCCTTGTTTAAGAAATAACCATTCATGAAATCAGCCTCATGTGAGAATTACAAGCAGTTATTTTTTTTTTTAATTGTGTAGTTCCAGAAAAAATCCATACCCACCCCTTGGAAGGTCATTGGAAATTACTAGGGGGAGGGGGGTCTTAAAAACCAACAATTTAGAAGCAAAGTATGAAGCTAAACTGGAATTTCCTGGGGGGACAGGGGGGGGGGGGTAGTAAACAAAAAACCTTCCGTGGGGGAGTATGGATATTTTCTGGAACTGCACATTAAACAAATGAATGCTTATTAGTAACTGACAAGAAAGTAATTTCGGAAAGATAAATTGTACTTAGCTTCTTCACTTATAATTAAGAAGAAAATATTTATTACCTAAAGGTATCACTATTATTTTTCATTTCTCATTTTGCCTACCTTTTCAGGATGATAAACGTTTCCCAATTTGGTCAGTTTTTGGCTGAATTGTGTGAGTAGGGCAAAAGGACCGTGTGTAGTCCTGAAATATAATGTAGCAATTCAGGTATCAAACACATCCAATCCAGATAAAACTATCCTTGTTTAAGAAATAACCATTCATGAAATCAGCCTCAGATGAGAATTACAAGCGGTCATTAATTAAACAAATGAATGCTTATTAGTAACTGACAAGAAAGTAATTTCGGAAAGAGTAAACTGCATTTCGTCACTAAAGGTATCACTATTATTTTTCATTTCTCATTTTGCCTACCTTTTCAGGATGATAAACTTTTCCCAATTTGGTCAGTTTTTTGTCTGAATTGTGTGAGTAGGGCAAAAGGACCGTGTGTAGTCCTGGAATAAACATAGCAATTGGTATCAAACACATCACATCCAAATAAAATTATCGTGTTTATGAAATAACCATTCAACTAAAAAACAGTGGATGTCAAAATAAAATATAAACAATGCTATATAAAAATACAAAATTAGCTGCAACTTGAGATTGCTATGATAGAATTAGATTAGTGGAGGACCCAGGCAGCTCAGGACAGAACCAGAATCAATTAAGGCTGTTTAGATTAACAGGTTTTTTTTGGTCCTTTGCACTTCTGTTTTGCTTTCCAAAATTAGGAGATCAGAGACACATGTGGCTCTGGCCTCTCCTGATTTAAGATCAGCAATGTCTAAGATTGTCAAATACACTGAAGATATGTAAATTACAGGTGCAGATGAAGCTGGGGGGAGAGGCAATCCTAACCCAAATTTTATACTCATTTATAGAGCAACATGCATGGCTCGAATATCATTTCTATTTGGGTCATTTATTTAGGGGAATACACAATACCCCCTCCCACTGCCATGGGAGATGAACTGTATCCTGCAGGAAAGTCAGATGTGCTAGCTAAATATTATATAATAAATTGTCATGCCTGCATCAACCTTTTATAAATTGTCTATTTAATGTCCTTAATATTAACTAACACATTCATGAGGTTTGTCATACTGCAGTACTGGAAGGAGATAAAAAGACAGAATTGTACTTTGAACAGACATTAAAAATCAGGATAATCAAAATACGAATGTTAACCTTCACTAATATTGAAAGCCCAGAACAAAGAAGGTAGGACTTTGTTAGTTAAACAAACCCCAAAATCACATTAAAACGCCCCAAGGAGCAGACAAACAACAAATAATACAACACGTATGAACAGCAACAGGAGGGTTAAAGTCGATTATTTTATTCACCAAAAATTTGAATTTTTAAGTTTTGAACAAAACTTTGCATTTCCATAAAAACCTTTATAAATTAAATCTTTGTAACACAATACTGCTCATAAAGCAAGGATGATATCATGGTTATCTGTACATTAGTGAGCTTGGGCTGCCTGTGGGTCTTCGTAATACACAGTGTCATGCCTGTAAAACCTGATCCGAGAGGTGTGAAACCAAGATTACCTTATGTACATCTAAGCCAGTTATTGGACAAAATAAAAATATTTTTTTGATAACAGTTTACCTTAGGGCTACTTTGTGGATTTTTTTGAATATTTTGGTATTTTCACTATTGCACGCCTCTGTTTGATATTTACGGACATCCCTCTTAAATCAATTGCTTGTTTGAAATGTGCATTATAACTTCATAAAAAGTAAATTGCACTTCGATCATCACTTATAAAAGAAGAAAATACTTCTTACCTAAAATATGCTTAGGCATCACCATTTCAATTCTAATCTTGCTTACCTTTTCAGGATGATAAACTTTTCAGAATTCCGTCAGTTTTCTGTCTGAATTGCGCGAGTAGGGCAAAAAGGACAGTGTGTAGTCCTGAAACAAACATAGCAATATTAATACTGGTATCAAACACATCCAATCCAGATAAAACTATCTGTGTTTAAGAAAACTATCTGTGTTTGCAGAAAAAGCCAGGGTAATATTGTAGGCATTGCTACAGTTCACTGTCTGATTTTTTAATCATGTACTGCAAATGTCAAATCTTCCTTCTGATTTCAATTTCAGTTTGCTGGCGTGCTCCTTTATCAGAACTTTGCATGGATGAGATACGGCCACCACTTTTACAATGTATACTCATCAATCTTTAATACTTAGGGACTAAAACATTTCTTAACACACACAAAAAAATTGATATATCACGTGCAGATTTCTCGGAAACCTAAATTGATCGCTTGTTTGAAATGTGCATTACGACTAGTACGGATCTGACTTAAATGCATAGATTTTCTTGTACACTATTTCTCAGATGAGAATTACAAGTGGTTATTGATTAAACAAATGAATGCTAATTAGTACTGACAAGAAAGTAATTTTGGAAAGAGTAAATTGCATTTCATCACTTATAAGAGAAGAAAATATTTATTACCTAAAATATGCTTAGGCACCACTATTATTTTTCATTTCTCATTTTGCCTACCTTTTCAGGATGATAAACGTTTCCCAATTTGGTCAGTTTTATTGTCTGAATTGTGCGAGTAGGGCAAAAGCACGGTGTGTAACTCCTGAAATAAACGTATCAATTAGTATCGATCAAACACATCCAAAAAAAATTATCCAGATAAAACTATCCTTGTTTAAGAAATAACCATTCATGAAATCAGCCTCAGATGAGAATTACAAGCGGTTACTAATTAAACGAATGCTTATAAGTAACTGACAAGAAAGTAATTTCGGAAAGATAATTGCACTTCGTCACTTATAATTAAGAAGAAAATATTTATTACCTAAAGGCATCACTATTATTTTTCATTTCTCATTTTGCCTACCTTTTCAGGATGATAAACGTTTCCCAATTTTGTCAGTTTTTTGTCTGAACTGTGCGAGTAGGGCAAAAGGATGGTGTGTAAGTCCTGAAATCAACGTAGCAATTGGTATCAAACACATCCAATCCAGATAAAACTATCCTTGTTTAAGAAATAACCATTCATGAAATCAGCCTCAGATGAGAATTACGAGCGGTTATTAATTAAACAAATGAATGCTAATTAGTACTGACAAGAAAGTAATTTCGGAAAGAGTAAATTGCACTTCATCACTTATAAAAGAAGAAAATATATAAAATTATTACCTAAAATATGCTTAGGAATCACTTTTATTTTTCATTTCTCATTTTGCCTACCTTTTAAGGATGATAAACTTTTCCCAATTTGGTCAGTTTTCTGTCTGAATTGTGCGAGTAGGGCAAAAGGACCGTGTGTAGTCCTGAAATAAACATAGCAATTGGTATCAAACACATCCAAAAATAACCATTCATTAAATCAGTCTAGACTGAGTGTACAGTCATGCGAAATCCATTCGTAACAGCGCCATATATAATATCTTAGCCACACCTGGAAATGGACAGGGCGTAAACTAACAGACACTATTCTTAGAAAGATCACGAGATCAGATTGAGCAGTCATTCGGAATGAAACGCAATAATTATGTGTAACAGTACTGTATTTATCTCCTAAAATATGCTTAGGCATCACTATTTCATTTCTCATCTTGCTTACCTTTCGCATGGCGATAAACTTTTCCTAATTTGGTCAGCTTTCTGTCTGAATTATGTGAGTAGGGCAAAAGGAAGGAGTGTAGTCCTGAAATAAACGTAGCAATTAGTGTCAAACATATCCAATCCAGATAAACAACTATCCATGTTATGAAATAACATTTCATTAAATCAGTCTAGACAGAACGTGCCAGTCTTGCAAAATCCATTAATTTATGCTACCTGTGTTCTCTGCGAAAAATAAGTTCTCGGCCTGGTCGAAGAAAAGCGTCTAAATGAATGTTTCTTGTGAATTAACTAAGAGATCTTCACAGCCTTAACAGCGCTGAAATCTCTTAGCCACACCTGGAAATGGAGGGGTGTAAACTAACAGACACTTTTCTTAGAAAGATGACGAGATCAGATTGAGCAGTCATTCGGAATCAAACATAATATGATCAATACAATTTGCAAAAGGTCATGCCATGTGTAACAGTACTGTATTTATCACCTAAAATATGTTTAGGCATCACTATTTCATTTCTCATCTTGCTTACCTTCGCAGGATGATAAACTTTTCCTAATTTGGTCAGCTTTCTGTCTGAATTGTGCAAGTAGGGCAAAAGGACAATGTGCAGTCCTGAAACAAACAGAGAAATTGGTATCAAACACATCCAATTCAGATAAACAACTCTTGTCTATCCATGTTATGAAATAACCATTCATTAAATCAGTCTATAGACAGAGTGTGCAGTCATGCGATCTAAGTCGATTCATTTATGCTACCCGTGTTCTCTGTGAAAAAAAAAAGAATTTTCTGGTTTAAGAAAAGTTTCTTTAAATGAATGTTTCTTGTGGATTAATTTAGGGAACTTTGCGGCTTTGTATCAGTGCGGCCATTTCTATCAGCCACACCTTGAAATGCAAGGGGCTTAAACTGAACAGATACTTTTCTTAGAAAGATCACATGATTGGATAAACAACTAAATAACAGTGGATGTCAAAATAACCTGGAAATGGACAGGGCGTAAACTAACGGACACTATTCTTAGAAAGATCATGAGATCAGATTGAGCAGTCATTCGGAATGAAACGTAATGTGATCAATATAATTTGCAAAAGGTCACGCCATGTGTAACAGTACTGTATTTATCACCTAAAATATGTTTAGGCATCACTATTTCATTTCTCATATTGCTTACCTTTGCAGGACGAAAAACTTTTCCTAATTTGGTCAGCTTTCTGTCTGAATTATGCCAGTAGGGCAAAAGGAAGGAGTGTAGTCCTGAAATAAACGTAGCAATTAGTATCAAACATATTCAATCCAGATAAACAACTATCCATGTTATGAAATAACCATTCATTAAATCAGTCTACACAAAGCGTGCAGTCATGGGAAATCCATTAATTTATGCTACCTGTTTTCTCTGTGTAAAAAGAGTTCTCTGGTCGAATAAATGCATTGAAATGAATTTTTCTTGTGAAAACGTCTTAGCTTCGTATCAACGTTGCCATTTCTCAAAGCTGCACCTTGAAATGGACGAGGCATAAACTAAAAAGACGCTTTTCTTAGAAAAATTATGAAATCAGATAGAGCTGTCAATCAGAAACAAAAAGTTCTAGGATGATGATGATGAAGGAGAGGGGGGAGGGGAGGGGGGAGGGGGGGTTGGGAAGAATTCACAGAACAGAAATTTATCGTAAACAGGAATGTCATGAATTGGTCGCTTGTCTGAAATTGTTTCAAATACATAGGGTGCGTTTGATTGGGAAATCCGGATTTCGATTTTGAAATCTGGACTTGGGATTACCAATAAAACACGAAATCCAAAAACGGATTTCCAATTACCAAAATCCTTTTCCAAGATGGATTTCAAAAAGAAATTGAAATCCGGATTTCATGGATTTGCTACTTTTGCATTTGATTGGGAAATCCAAAAACGGATTTGCAAAACTGTTCTCGTGAGCAGCAGTCTGTTTTCCGTTGATTGTGTGTGGTCATTGGCATGGGAATCATTTTTCTGCCGCCATTTTCTTGGATTTGTTGACAAACACGGTGAGTACAACCTTTTTTAGTCCAGAAATCACATCTCTTTTACAGAGGAAAATGACTTTGAAAATCGTCGAGAGGGTTGTTCAAAGCCTGATTAGCACTAATCCTACAAGCAATTGCAAAAAGAGTTGAGACATTGTGTACTGTAGTGCATATTTCGAGGCCAACATGGCTTTCAGCAGGTCCCCACCCCCTCCCCCCTTATCAATGTTGTACCAGATCAAAAATGCCATTCAAACTGACAGTCATCAACATTGAAAGGGGGAGGGGGGTGAGTAGCACATGGCATTGATTTGATTTGCGTTATGCGGTCGCTTTTATACGGAATGAACATTTTTTTGGAAAGTGTCTCAACCTTTTTGCAACTGCTTGTCTGAGTCACATTTCGCGATATAGCACTGGATTTGCTTTTCGGAAATGAGTCATAGCTGATGTACGTTATTATTGTAATGACTTGATTTGAAAAAACAGTTTTTTATTCCACTGCGATTAGGCGTTTAAGAATAGAAAGTCAAAAACGTGCCTTTTCGACATTTCTTTACGGCCTTAATTAGCGCGAATTTCAGCAAAAAAGGAGCGTTTCTTCCAAAAGTTGCAGTAGTTTCTCAATATCGTTATGTATTTTTCAAAGAACGTTGCTATCTTGTTGCAATGACGCAAATTGTGTTATTTCCAACCTCTTGTTCTTTCTCGAAGGTTTGTTTGCGCTTGCTATTGACCGAGAAATATGCGTAGATTGAAATGATAAGCATTAGTCTGTGTAAATAATACGTCATGTGATACTGTGATCGCATGTTCGCGCTGAAATAAAACGGTGAGCAACTTTTTGCTGGTCCAATTTGTCCAGTAAATTTCGGATTACACTCTAGTTGTGAAAATATTATCATTTCTTCATCTTTTTGCTAGCTAGCTTTATTCTGGCCGTGTGTTTTGCACATGTATCCCAGTTGTCGAGTTTCGTATATTTACTGCGATTTTGTGAAATTCTTCCATAGCAGGGTTTTGCGCTAGATTTTTGAACCGTTAACCAGACATTCGCCAAATGGAGTTGTTTGAGAACTACGATATAAATGCCGAGTATATGGACGTTCTACGTCCGGTGGAAACGAAGAGCGAGAGAAACGAAGAGCGAGGCACAATTACTGGGACAGATAAGATGTCCGTGCGCTGTAAAATCTTCCACTTTAATGTGAGAATCGACCAGCAAAACCAACAGTAAATTCCAAAATGTGCTAAATGTTTCACAAGATTTATTTTGGAAGGCAACAATTAGTAAAATGCGTACTTGCAGGATTCACTGACTGTAATTTAATACTCGCGTGAACGGTCAACGGTCTACGGTCTACAGAGAGAAATAAGAACTTATGTAATATTTATTTGTTGTTAAGTGTAGACCGTCGAAAACATGTAGACCATGGGGAAATTTTTATGAAAAGAGAATGAGCGCCTTTTCTTAGTAGAAATGTATTACGAGAATATATTGTTTCCATTTCTCTATAAATATATAATAAAAGCCGAAAACAAGGTTTCTTTTCGAAAGAATGTTTCATTCCCTTATACTGTCACGAAAGCGTGACATGTAAAAGATGTCACGAAAGCGTGACATGTAAAAGCGCGAAATTACTGTAATAATTGGAACCATTATTGCCGCTTATTACAACGCACTGACCGTTTAAGTATTTATCAGCACAAAATTTAATCTTTTTTCTTTCTATTGATACATTTTAATCGTATATTACGTGCCGGTTCCTCTTGCTATTAGTGTTTGAATTGAACTACTATTCAGACAAGCAATTGCAAAAAGAGTTGAGACATTGTGTACTGTAATGCATATTTCAAGGCCAACATGGTTTTCAGCAAGTCCCCACCCCCTCCCCCCTTCCAGGTGATCTGACCGTAAAATATTAACCAATCAGCTTCAAGGAGAAATTATTTTTAAAGCCGCACAGAATTCTTTGCGCGCCTAGAGCTTGCACTGACCTCTTGCTTCCAGTCGATGCTGATCGCAGCTTGCAACGCTTCTCTCGTGCTCTCCAAACTTCCTGCCTGCATCCATAACTCGATATAGATGCACAGCTAAAAGCATGAAACTATTCTTTTATAATACAGCGAAAGGAAAAGAAAAGAAAATAGCGATCGCATGACTGAATGAAAAAAAAGGCGCGAAAAATGTTGCCGCGTATCGCAGTTAACCTTGGCCGGCGAAGTTGAATGAAAGTTCACCTTGACAACGCTGTTCAAACCGTAGCTCGATCTTGAAAAAACGAACAAGCACAATTTTCTGAAAAAGTCTTCTAATAATTGCCTTTGAAATATGGTATATGCTTTATGCTTCCTTGAAAATGTTCCTAAACAATATTTGAAGCGGATTGGAACCGAAAAATCTCACCATCGCGGCTGTAGGAACTAAAACGAGCAAGTTTGTATTTTTTCGCACTACGGGCTGTTATGTGCAAGTTCTGTCGAACACAGTGGAGCAAAGTTTATGAAGTGAAACGGAGACTCGCTGTGCAGCAGCTCAAAAGCCGTTGTTAATTGAGGAGAGAACAGCTTATGCTTTCAGTATGGATTGACTTCGAACTTGAAATGCGTAGTGTAAAGATGCGGGTTCTTTAGCGAATGGTCCATGTCAAAACAACAACAAGAACAGTTTGAACAACTCGTTTAAACTTGTAAACTTACTTTTTGGAAGCTGGGTAATAAAGGAAGGGACTAAAAAGCCACATCGAGTGCAGGTAACGTTTTTATTTTTAAGTTAATTTGTGTCTGAATGTATTAATTTTTGTAAGACTGCCTTGATTGTAGTCTGCGGTTGTAGTTCTTTCAAATTGGATATCTTTTCGCTCTGTTCATGATCAGTCGCATGCTTGTTCAGTTTGTTTTCATTTCTTAATTGAAGTCTCAGTTTTTCTTTTGGGTCATCCACTCGATTAGCTCTAGCTATTTGGATGCTCCAACTCACGAATTCAATCTGTTAATTTTTTTCTTTGGTTTTTCTTTTCTATATCTATAATCTAGTTTTATTTTTAAATTATTTTCTTTTTCCTTTTCTGTAAAGATCGTGTGAGTTGAATAAAAATATTGTATTGTATTGTCTTTACAGCAACGATTCTCTGCTATTTTACTGCTGTATTTCATGTAGTCTGTATGTAGTTTTATAATAGGTAGAATTTACGTAAAAAACTTGGTTTGTGAAATTTTAACGTAGCGTGGCCACTAGTAAACTTATCGTCGCAAAGATAAAAAACTGACATTAATAAGCTGAGGTTTTTGTCATTTTCATTCAGTCGACAATAAAAATTGAGGTTAGATTGTGTAGACTTTTGCTTCCACCCGGAAATGTTCGATGTTGTTCTCCATTTAAAAAGCGTTAAAAACGGAGTGAACGAAAAAAATTGTGCTCAGCATGTAAACATTGTTTATGTTAAGTTTTATGGATGCACGCTCGCGCTATTGAATTAGATTGGGCAAATTTCCTAGCTATGTTATAAATCAACACTTCCCACATTTATAGCACCATTCCGAGTTCCAGTCGTGATATAAGACAAGAGAAAACAATTCTGGAAAGCATTGATAAAAACACTCGCCCTTGCAACCGCCATCATTCAACTGCAAACCTCACGATTACGCGCGCGCTGCCTTATGGGATACGGCATTTAAATTCTATCCCCAGTCTCACGTAATGACGTCACCAGATCACCTGGTTATCAATGTTGTACCAGATCAAAAATGCCATTCAAACTGACAGTCATCAACATTGAAAGGGGGAGGGGGGTGAGTAGCACAAGGCATTGATTTGATTTGTGTTACGCGGTCTCTTTTATACGGAATGAACATTTTTTTGGAAAGTGTCTCAACCTTTTTGCAACTGCTTGTAGCTTCAATGTCAACAGAACATGTGAGTTGTCATGGTAATTGACCTTGGATTAGCGCTAATCGTCCTTTGAACAACTGGGCGCTAATCCAGGGTTAATTACTATTACAACTCATATGTTCTGTTGACAGTTAATCCAGGATTAGTGCTAATCAGGCTTTGACAACTCGGCCCAGGTCTAACTTGGCACCACCAGTTCAAAAATAACCCACGATTCTTACCCGATTCACGGGAAAGCTGCAATTTCCAAGCAGCAAAATCCACTGAGAATCATCTGCCTCGTTGTCATCAGTTTTCATAATTTTCCTTTCGTGAGTATTATCGAATAACTCTTCGAAAAGAAGCAGATGCAGTGTTCGCTGCCTTTCGTCCGCCATGTTGGATTACGCGCGCACAATCGGCTGATAACAGACCGCTGCTAATGAGAACAGTTTTGCAAATCCGTATCGAACGCAAACGTAGCTGAAATCCATGAAATCCGGATTTAGATTTCTTTTTGAAATCCATCTTAGTTTATTGGGAAATCCGAAATCGAAATCCGGATTTCGCAATCGAACGCACGCCATAAATTTTGCTTGCGCCCTACATCGCTCAGATCATGAAAATGATACAAGCAAATTTAGCTTCTTTCAAAAAAGGCAATATTTCCTTCAGATATTTTACGCGCAAAAAGTCAGGGTAATATTGTAAGCATTCTTCCTGTTTTACTTTCATCGCATCGTGTTGGACAAATTTCAAATCCGGCTTCCTTTCGATTTCAATTTCAGTTTGCTAGCATGCTTCTTCATTTAAAAATTGTCCTCTGCACGGATGAAAAACGGCCTCCGCTTGCTAATCTGAATCTTTAACGCGTATAGGAACTAGAAACCAGGAGAAACATTTTTAACACGAAAAAAAAATCGATGAATTACATGCAGATTTCTCGGAAACCTAAATCGATCGCTTGTTTGAAATGTGCGTCATAACTGATTTAACTAACGCATAGATTTGCTCAAGCGCCTGAAGCGCTATTTCTCAGATGAGAGGTCATGCCGGGAGAACAAGCGATTATTTATTAAACAAATGGATGCTTCTGACAAGAAAGTAATTTCGGAAAGAGAAATTGCACTTTGTCACTATAAAAAAAGCAGAAAATATTTCATTACCTAAAATATGTTTAGGCATCACTATTTCATTTCTCATCTTGCTTACCTTCGTAGGATGATAAACTTTTCCTAATTTTGGTCAGCTTCCTGTCTTAATTGTGCGAGTCAGGGCAAAAGGACGGTGTGTCGTCCTGAAACAAACGTAGAAATTGGTATCAAACACATACAATCCAGATAAACAACTATCGATGTTATGTTATGAAATAACCATTCATTAAATAATTAAATCAGTCTAGACAGAGCGTGCAGTCATGCGAACTGCGAAATCTGACGAAATCCATTAATTTATGCTACCTGTTTTCTCTGTGAAAAATGTTCTCTGGTCGAAGGAAAGCATCTAAATGAATGTTTCTTGTGAATCGATTTAGTAAACTTCTTGGCTTTGTATCAACGCTGCCATTCCTCAAAGCCGCACCTTGAAATGGACGGGGCATAAACTAAACAGACGCTTTTCTTAGAAAGATCACGAGATCAGATTGAGCAGTCACTCAGAATCAAAAGGTCCTAAGGGGAGGGGGGAGGAAGGGGTGGGGTTGGGAAGAAACGCAAATTTCTCGAAACATGAATGTCATGAATCGATTGCTTGTCTGGAATCGTTTCAAATACATTTTGCTTGCGCCCCATCGCTCAGATCATGAAAATTTAATACTAGCGGTTTACATTATTCAAGCAAATCTAGCTTCTGTCAAGAAAGGCAATATTACCTCCAGATATTTTACACGGAAAAAGCCAGGGTAAAGCAATTTGTTCCTGTTTTAATTTGGTCACATCGTCGTGTCCTCCGGCGAATTTCAAATCCGGCTTCCTTTCGATTTCAATTTCAGTTTGCTGGCATACTATTTATTTAAAAATAGTCCTTCGTGTGGATGAGAAACGGCCGTCGCTTGCAAATGTCAATCTTCGAAGCGTATAGGGACTAGAAACATTTTTAACACGAAAAAATATCGATTGAATTACACGCAGATTTTGTCGGACACCTAAATCGTCGATTGTTTGAAATGTGCATTATAACTGATCTGACTAATGCATAAATTTGCTCAAGCGCTATTTCTCAGATGAGAATTACTAGCGGTTATTTATTAAACAAATGAATGCTACTGACAAGAAAGTAATTTCGGAAAGAGTAAATTGCACTTTGTCAAGAGAAGGAAATATTTCATTACCTGAAATATGTTCAGGCATCACTATTTCATTTTTCGTCTTGCTCACCTTCGTAGGATGATAAACTTTTCCCAATTTGGTCAGCTTTCTGTCTGAATTGTGCGAGTAGGGAAAAAGGATGGTGTGTAGTCCTGAAATAAACGTAGCAATTGGTATATATCAAACACATCCAATCCAGATAAACAACTATCCATGTTATGAAATAACCATTTAAATCAGTCTAGACATAGCGTGCAGTCATGCGAGATCTATTAATTTATGCTACCTGTTTTCTCGGTGAAAAATGAGTTCTCTGGTCGAAGAAAAGCTTCTCTAAATGAATGTTTGTTGTGAATCGATTAGGAAATCTTCTCGGCTTCGTAACAGCGCCGTCATCTCTCAGCCGCACCTTGAAAATGGACGGGGCGTAAACTAACAGAAACCTTTCTTAGAAAGATCACGAGATCGGATTGAGCAGTCAATCAGAATCAAACGTAACATGATCAATATAATTTACAAAAGGTCACGCCATGTGGGTAATAGCACTGTCATGAACTGACAAGTCTTTAATAGTTGAATTTCCAATCAAACAGAACGAGGTCCAAACTAAGAATCTCTTGGATACATACCAGATATCTCAGTAATGTCTAGGTGAGGAAGAAGTCGAATAGGAACTCTGCAACGATATTCACTCAGATATAAGAAAAAATTGGCAGGGAGAGAGAGGCAAGTGCGATGAAATGTGGTAGCTTTGAACAGACTAAGGGGGTGATTTCGCTCGCCGATCGCGTGATTTACTTGCCTGCTGGACTATTTTATAGAGAGGAACGCTGTGCGGTGATCCAGTGGAATGCTGTTCACATAAACTAACAATTCCCATGGTATTTTAGTGTAAACTCTGAACATTGAATTAAAAAACTCTTTGTAGCCTGCTACATGGAAACAGGGGCGGATCCAGGATTTTGAAATGGGGGGTGAAATTTTAAATGCAATAGAACCAAAGCCTGGTTGAGGTGTTTGTTAGAAAAAAGAAAGAAAGGGTCTCAGAAAGGGGGGGGGGGTGAAAATTCACCCATTTCACCCCCCCCCACCCCCTCCCTGGATCCGCCCCTGGGAAAGTAAAGCGAAGACGGGCTTATAGATATCAGTATTATCTATATGTATCGTATCACGCAGCTTAATCTCAGTGCAGATCTTAGAAGAATTTTTCAGACACGCAATTAAACAACCGACTAAACACGGGAGTTTGAATATCGTGAGATTTTGATTCAATTACAGCTACAAAACATACAGTAAGTGACAATATAAAGAACATAAGGAGTCATATATTAAGCTTTTGCAGGGATCAGATACATACAGAAAAAAAACGATAATGACGATTTGCATTATGTATTGTACAAACGCTGCTTATGAGTAAGTTAGTCCTTTGCGTTTTAAAATAAAAGAATTTAGAACAGAAAAGCAAACCTTTATCGACGGGCAGATGTTTGCAGGAGAGACGATGCACAGGGAAACACTGGAGGCTGGTTGGTTGGTGATACGCGCTGCAAGTGAAAGAGGAAGTTGAAGATGACGGATTTATTAGGTGCGGCGTCTATGTTGCTGTCAATGACGTAATTGACTGGGAATGACTGACGCGATATTTCTGTCAATCATTCGGGGACCCTCGGGACGAGAATCAGGTATAAAATCACTTTTGCAGATCTTCACACGCGTATCTAAAGCATCTTTTTAGCCGGTTATATTCTTTTTTCATAATTTAGCGCCTGCTTCATTTCTCGCACACAAATCATCTCCACTGAAAGATGTCATTGTTGATCAGTGACCTTTGCGGCCGGCGAGGAGGCCGGTTGCGCAATTTCGCCGTGTCACGTATCGGACAGGTGTCAGTCAATCATTAGCCCGATCAAGCGCACGAGAAAGAGAGTATCGAGGTCTATATTCCCAAAGGGGTGCTACAAGCACTACACTATGGTTCGGCGAGACTTTATATGATAAGTGCGCTCAAGACTACAAAGCAGCCGTGACAGCTGTTTCATTCTTTTTTGTTGGGATTGGATGAGATTCAATGACTCTTCACCTCTATCCCTATTACTTTACGTCATTAGCTGTGTATAGCGATATATAGTGATGTATAGCTGTGTAGTATCTCATAGCTATATATCTCAGGACATATCATGGGGTCATACATGGAATACTAACCTCATTCTGTGAGAGATAAACCTGTTTATCAAGATTAAAATGTGGACAACGGAAATGCCAGGCAAGCCCAGCCAGCATCGCCCAACGTATTTGTAATTACTATTTCCTCCCTGGATGAAATCGCTGAGGTGAACAAAAGCATACCACTGTATGCTTTTGCAATACATTGATGCTTATGGTCATGCAAATAAAGCTTGTTGTTGCGGTGTAGGCAATATAAAGACCCACAGAACCCAAAGAGAGTGGTTGTTGTGTATTTAAGAAAAAAAAGCAAGGGCGAAGTTCTATTTATATCAGTCACGCCACCTGACGCCTCATATTCACAAAGGTGGCAAGTGGCCAAAGACCGATCTGATGTCAACTTTCACTTGCTAGTGCAGTTTACTGTGGCGAGAAAAAAAGGGGAAATGGAAATCGATTATCAGGTAGTACTCTTGCGGGTTTTAATTTATATGCCTGGAGGGGTGGGGGGGGGGGGGGAGGGGGTGTACTGTACCGATATATTTGTATTTTAGTTTTTTGAGTACTATATTTCGGCTGGCCAAACCAGCCTTCTTCGTGTACAAGGAGGGTATATCTTCACTTGTTAAGGCCGATTAGATTATTAATTTAATCCAACGTACACCAGCAGGATTGTCGTCCACTGTTGTCTGCTTGAACTGACATGTTATCGAAGTTTAGGGGTACCCCCGCAGAACGCAAGCTTGCGCTTTATTCAGTGAAGTAATCTCATGCGCAAGCTAAGTTTATCGTTTTAAATCCTCCCTTTGTTATTTCACCATGAATAAAGTTTCCAAAAAGCCAAAAAGGGACAAAGGTATGTTTCCATAATAATTATACATAAAGCTGATTGAACAAACGTTGCCGGGTAAAAACTATAAACCATTAAAGAAACGACCACAGGCAGCCCAAGCTCAAGTGATGTTTCAATTGAACTCCACTCAGTCCTATATATACATAAAGCTGATTGAACAAACGTTGCCGAGTAAAAAGTATAAACCATTAAAGATACGACCGAACGGTTCTCTAACCGGGAAACGTTTTCTGATAAATTGCACATTGTTATAACAAAAAATGCTCAGAACCATTCATTATTTGAAAGGAATTGACCCTCAATAAATGAAATGTCACCGAGCCCTAATATTTGCTTTGTTCCAGAATTCCATTGTGTCGTATTGTTTATGTTTTTCCCTACAACGTATACAGCTATGGGTTATAGTAGAAGCGAAAGTTACTAAAGATTTCTACATGTTGAAAATAATGGCAATATTACTCGAGAACGATACCAATTTAGATACCATTATCCATAAAAAAATTTCCCGAGAAATTACAGGAGTATCTTTGATAGATCATCCCCTGACCCACCTCTACTTGGGCTCATCATGTCGTGATAGTGGAACTGGGTACTAATTTGCCTGGATAAGCAAGATGGCGGCGGCTGTTCGACAGTTTAGTCGCCTTTTTCAATGCAAATCGCTTCTTCATCGAGTGCCCGCGGTTTCTTCTGTCCGGTAAAGTATCTATTTTAGACTTTAAGCTAACTTTGGCGGATTAAAAGTGCAATAATGTGGCGTGAATATTTAACTAACAATATATAAGTTAACAATAACAAAGAACCTTTTTATGCGTACAGCTTCTCACTTTTTGTTCATTTTATCTGACCCGTAAGTCGTTAGCTTTCTTTTTTCAGTCCAACGGTGATTGTTTGGTTATTATTCCATAAAGAATCACGTGTAACAGTGTGCGTGAAATGAAAAACATCCATTGAATTGCAAGAGATCAAGATTATCAGTGATTTGCGAGATATCGACGTTTGCATTGTACAGTGAGCCCCTTTACATTGTATATTGGTATCTACAGATTTGATCTTGTTCTGCAAACTGTCGATTTTTGTTCACCAAAATCAACATTTTTACACTGGGTTTTATTTGTCAATGCTTGCTGAGTGCAGAGGTACCAGAGGGGAAAATAATGTGAGTGCTGACCAAGGGGGGATATGCTCAAAAAAGCAAGGCGAGGGAATGCCTGTAAACATTTTTATATCAAATTTATTCCGCTCACTGATCCCACGTACAGTGGCCCGGTAACATGAACTTCATATTTGCTGTTTGTGGTTTTAAGTTGTTAATCAATGTTGCTATAGATTTTTCGGGAGTCAAAGGGCTAACATTCATTTACATTCCTTTTGTTTAAACATCTTGTTTTGTTGTTGTTTGTTGACTCTGATCAGCTACCTTCGACGTCTTCCTGAGAGTGAAGTTGAGGAAGAGAATAAACCGCTTAAGTTGCCCGGTGTGTTATCTACAATGACTGGAACTGTCATGTATCCAGATGAAGAGTCTGCAAAGTGGGATGTTGATGGTATGAACAAAGTTTGGCTTTTGTTACTTTTAGGGGTGTCACGCTACATAATAACAACAACTGTATTTAGCGCATGCTAAAAACCATTAATTAAATGGCTTTTTAACGTATCAGCAAAAAATCTGAAAAAGAACGAAATTGTACTGTTTACAAGTACAATCTATTAATAAACGACGCTAAACAAATCCAGGCAAAAAGTTTTTCGGTAATATAAATTGGAATTTTTAAACTAAAAAAGTACAGAATTGCAACCAAATATCACAAATTCAGGTGGCTTTTCTTGAAAAATGAGCCGCTGCACATCGGAAATCTCATTTTACATATCTGTGTATTGTTTAATTGAAGGGCCGAGAACATAACCGACGTATGTTGAATTTTAGACCTTTTTTTATTTTTTCTCGCTCAGATTTGCCTCATTTTATCGTACAACAAATAATATCATAAACCCTCGTCGAATTTGCACCAACCCTAAGGAATTTGACTACATGTAATTTTACCTGAAAAAAGCAGAGTTCTGGCCCTCCATTGCTTTGACTGTACATTCAGAGCACAATTTCTAAGCCATTTCAAAGCAGTTTGGCTGTGAGAATACGCGACTGCAATACTTCTGACCAGTGCCAACAACCTGAGGAAAATATTGTTATTTACGCAGGCCTGGCTTGCTTATCTATTGTGAGCTCACTATGGCAACACATGCCTTTGTACTGTGTGTGTAAGCCAATGTGTATGAGGCCCGTCTGGTGGTTGAAAGACATCATTAAGTCTCTAGCACCTCTCAAAGAAATGAGTCATGTTTTTTGTCCAACCTTGTGTCTGAAGTGCCATTTAGTGCTCAAGGTGAAGACCGGACCTTGGTGGACAAGACGAGCTGGCAGGAAAGTCTGGAATCATTTCGGATCAGAAAAGGGGCAGCGTTGAGAGTTGTGGGCCATTTCCCATCCCGTGCCATGGTCGAAATGCCCGATATCTGAAGTGCTTCAGACTTATAGTATTTTGTTCTAATTCTTGGACGGGAACTCCATTTCGGTTTTGCCATACAATTTCCTGACATGCTTTGCAACAGTGGCAGATGGGTCTGCTGTGCATGGTCGGGCACTTGAAATACAGCTTTGGGCAGCTTGAAGTGAGTTCTTGCTGGCCGGCCGAAAGATGTTTCGCATTTGGAGTCTTTAATGAAACATTAAAATCGATCTAAAAGGATTTTCAAATCGAGATATGTATTTGATGCGTATCTACCTTTCAATAATAAAACTTAGTCTGAACTGAGCGTGTGTTCCTCGATGGTCTAGTGGGTTGGGTCTGGGATTTGCAATCGGACGGCTCTGGGTTCGATTCACACTCAGCATCCTTTTAAGTTTTTTTTTTCGAACTGGACATTATGAAAATGATTTACTTTTTTTTCCATTCATCAAAAATCCTTACGTTTAATTTTAAAAAAATATCAAACCGTGTTTGTGTGAAAACATAAGCTTACCGCAATATTGTGTTACAGTAGGAACCCCTTTTTTTTTGCATACAGTATTCCTCGAAAACGACAAAAAAAAAACAACAGAAAAAACTTCTGAACAATGTTTTGCAACTAAATTGTAGTTCATATGCCAAAAATGGACAAATCTGAGTGAGAAAAAATAAAAAAGGCCTATGACATAGGTCGGTTATGGTATTGGCTCTTCAATTATAAGCTTCAGTACGTTCCCGCTGGTGTTTGCAAATGCTGCCCGTTATAGGAATGCCGCCGTCTTATTAGGGGCCTTACTACCCGTACCAGCGTAATAAGCATAACAGTAATTTTTTCCCCTCGAGTGCAAACCCATCTTCTGAAGTCAATCCTCGGAAACGTACCAGCACTAAAAAAAAACTCTCAAAGTAAACAAAATCATCTTCGGAAATCAATCCTCGGAAACAACGTCTCTCTAAGTAAACTCCCGTACCAGCGTAATAGCGTACCAGCGCTAAAAAACCTTGTAAGTTAACTTCCGTATCAGCGTAATAGCGTACCAAAAACCTTCTAAGTTAACTTCCGTACCAGCGTAATAGCGTACCGAAAACCTTGTAAGTTAACTTCCGTATCAGCGTAATAGCGTACCAGCGCTAAAAAACCTTCTAAGTTTACTTCCGTACCAATGTAATAGCGTACCAGCGCTAAAAAACCTTCTAAGTTAACTTCCGTACCAGCGTAATAGCGTACCAAAAACCTTGTAAGTTAACTTCCGTACCAGCGTAATAGCGTACCAGCGCTAAAAAACCTTCTAAGTTTACTTCCGTACCAATGTAATAGCGTACCAGCGCTAAAAAACCTTCTAAGTTTACTTCCGTACCAATGTAATAGCGTACCAGCGCTAAAAAACCTTCTAAGTTTACTTCCGTACCAATGTAATAGCGTACCAGTGCTAAAAAACCTTCTAAGTTAACTTCCGTACCAGCGTAATAGCGTACCAAAAACCTTGTAAGTTAACTTCCGTACCAGCGTAATAGCGTACCAGCGCTAAAAAACCTTCTAAGTTTACTTCCGTACCAATGTAATAGCGTACCAGCGCTAAAAAACCTTCTAAGTTAACTTCCGTACCAGCGTAATAGCGTACCAAAAACCTTGTAAGTTAACTTCCGTACCAGCGTAATAGCGTACCAAAAACCTTGTAAGTTAACTTCCGTACCAGCGTAATAGCGTACCAGCGCTAAAAAACCTTGTAAGTTAACTTCCGTACCAGCGTAATAGCGTACCAGCGCTAAAAAACCGTCTAAGTTTACTTCCGTACCAATGTATTAGCGTACCAGCACTAAAAAAAAAACTTCTAAGTTAACTTTGCGCGAGTGCAAAATCATTTTCTGAAGTCAATCCTCGGAACTGAGCGCTGAATATCCATGAACTCTCGTAAAAACAATGAAAACCCTTGAGAAATTAAATATAACAAGACGCTGTGGGAGCGTATACTTGGGCGTCGTTGTATTAGGCGTATTGGAATGAAAATATCTTGGAAAATCTTTATGCACGTCAGTTTAGGGTTTGATGATAGGGAGTGCACTGAGTATTGGGATAGTCTTGTATGTCGTTATTTGTAAAGTGGCCACGTGAAGACTTACGTGAAGTGCGGATGCAAGGGTTATATTTAACGCTTGTAGAATTTGGAAAAGCTTAATTGTGGCCAGCGAAACTGCAAGGAAAACAGAGAATTCATGGCAGCGCATATTCTGTATTCAGGTTTCAAATTACCCTTTTTCGGTGCACTTTTTCCTGACAACTACAACAAACTTAAAAGAGCTAAATTTGTTTTCTGTCTTTTCTGCTACGTACCTTTCCCCGCTGTATGACATCGATTATTATATTTAGTTTCATTCAAGATTTATCTTCACAATTGGTAAACATGAAGTTCAGAAAGAATTTTAAACATGAATTTTGCGTGACGCTGGCACTTGGGGCCCTTGTTTACATAAAGTGACCTATTTTTGTTTCGTTCGCTTTCTGACTGAAAACTCACTCCACTCGAAATTTTTCCATAGCCGTTCACAGCCATCCGTTCGCAATTTTTGTTCTGTTTCGGCCGTTCACTGCAAGCCGTTCAAAATAATTGTTCAGGCGTTCAAATGAAATTCGATCTGTTGGCAGATCTCGTTGCCTAGCACGTGATCAAAATCTGCCGTGAAGAAATTGTTCTTTCTTGTTGCACCTTTCTCGATGTAGTGCAAAAGTTATTTTATTGTTATATTCTAGAAGAACTAGTTGTTTGAAACTGTATTTTTGTAATGGACGATTTTATATAAGTGACGATTTGTCTGCCCGTTTTAGTGCACGGTTGGGAAATTGTCATATTGGAATCGAACCGTTCCATTCTAAAGAGTCTAAAGATGTACATGTACCTTTGAGAATTCATAACTTGAATAATATTCCATCGATTCAATTGAATTAAAGACTGAATAACGGCTAAAGAGTAAGCGATCAAGATATTAGAGTTTATCTGCCACTAGAATTTAATTTTCGCTGGCGAAGATATCAAGAAAGCGTTGAAGCTAGCCGAGACGCCAGCTGACCAGTATTCTTCTCCTCGTTACGCTTGACTGAGTTTGACGCACGCGCATTAGAGCCCAATTGCAAATTCGTGCACTACCAAACTGCATTTTATAACTTGGGCTCTCCGCCCAAGTAATAAACATTACGACGTTATATATTGGTATTGGGTTTGGAATTAATATAAAATTATCTTAGAAGGTACGACTATCAGCGATATGGTAAAAACAGGAATGTCAAATATCACAAAAATAGCACCAAAAAACGAATAACAGTCGTCCGACGTTTCGAGATTACTATCTCTTCATCAGGGACTACAGCAACTGAAAAACGGACGCGTGTGATAGAATTTAAAATTTAAAATTAAGTAACGTTCATGTCACGCGTGCGCTGTTGAAAGCTGTAGAAAACAACTTAAATGAATGCAAAATCGATATTTAGTCCTTGCGGGTGCAGTGTCTTATGCAGTGCAGTGTCTTGTGTCTTACGACTATAAGCATCTTCCCTTCTTCTTGACTGCTTGTCAAACGTCCAACCGTTACTCAAATATTTGATCCTCTGTTTTTCGAGTCAGCATCCTGGTAATATGGCAATGCATCAAAGAAAGCGTTTTAGCGTCTCACTGATCAAGAATAATGTAGAGGGATAACCTTATCAAGTGTTTTCATTTTTATACTTTTTCAATTAATAGTATTTCAAACAGTATTTATTCAAATAATTTTTTCTTCATACAGTGTATACTGATACCCTTTTGAGACTTTTAATAGACATCCTCTGTCATATCAAAAGCCTGTGTAAACATGCCCCTCCCATCAGGCTAGTAACAAATGAATTGCAAATTTCATTGAACTTTATAACGGTTGGACAAACAAACAGTGTGGCTGGTTTAAGGAAAATGTCACAGACATTTTTACAACAGTTGGCAAAATTACACTATTTGTCTTGTAAAACATGTAAAGTAGCTTTCATTTAAAATGAAGCCATTTACAATCAAGAGAAGATGAAGTGAAGAAAGGTGCTGTCTCCCCTATACAATGGCCAATTTTAGTGATATTTCTGGTCTAATTTCTGGTAAGCCGATAACCAGGAAGGGTTTTTAAGTGGAAGTGCGTGTGGTGATGTTATAACCTGCATCTTATGGTATACTTTTGCATTTTTCGTTAAGTTCCAGAAGTTTATCAACCTTTTTCACGGTTAACATTTCTCATTTACATTACAATGGAATTATATTTGCCATTATATTTGTAAAATGATGTCAAATAATCCCCTTTTTATTGTTTCACTTGTTGTAATAGTTTACCTCGGAAAAAATTATTATTATTATTATTATTACTGGTAATTAAAATGCATATGGATTTGGTAATTTGAAATAAGCCCACTATTAACCCGCGAAATTATATAAGCCCCTCCCACCCGGGGTTTAAAACAGCTTTTAAACTTTTTTTTTTCATAAATCATATACAGATGTAGGTGATATATCTGGAATAATATTTTACATGTACAGAAAAGAGACTTTGCAAAATATTCAAAGCTTTGTGTATGTTTTGACTTTCCTAAAACTGATACATAAACGATTTGCACTGCGCACCAATCAAAAGCGTGTTGCTGGGCAAACCTCTAAATTCTTAATTACCATTTTGCACAGCGCACCAATCAAAAGCCTGTTGCTGGTCAAATCTCTAAATTTATAATTGGAATTAAACCCTCCCCCGGGAGTGGGGGCTTCATAGAGGCTTTACCACTACAAGCTCTGGGTTCACCAGGTTCTAAGCTTGTTCCACATGCACGAAAATTTGAACTTTTCAAACACAATCCATTTGATTATTAAATAGTCCATTGTGTTGACCACATGATGACGTGTGTGAAATCAAAGGCTCCTATAAGACCCAACCTGTGAATAAAAAAATGTCAGAAATGCTAACGCGTAACGCAATATTGCGGTAAATGTTTTCACACTGACACGGTTCGATATTTTTTTTAACATTAAACGTAAGGATTTTTGACGAACGCGAAAAAAAAGACGTTACTTTCATAATATCCAGTCCGAAGAAGAAAGAAAAAACCACCCGACTATTGTGGAACACCTACTTAGATAAAAACGTGTGTCTCGGTTGAAAAATCATTTTTAGATCGATTTTAATGTTGTATTAAAGACTCGTTTTAGGTCATTTTAGATTTACGGCAGGTCGTTTTAGACTATTTTAGGTCATTTTAGATTCACGGTAGGTCATTTTAGATCATTTTAGGTCATTTTAGATCATTTTAGGTCATTTTAGGTCATTCCTCGTTTTAGTAACTACGTTGAACTTGTCCCTTCGAAATTGTATTCGTAAATCCTTGAAGGACAAGCAGAAAGAATATATTAGAATGCAGCTCGTTGATTTCTTTTGTTTTAAGACCAATCATTATAAGAGCGCCTGATCGGAGATTAAAAATATAAGAATATATAAAAATATAAGACAACTAAGCAGTAAAATGGCAGAGAATCGTGTCTGGCAAGACTTCAATCCGGAATCTATTGAAAAACAAGCTGAACAAAAAATGCAACTGTGCAGAGCAGTTTGAGACCTAAAGCTAACAATCAAAGCAGTCTTACACAAATTCATGGTTACATTTGGACACAAATTAACGTTAAAGAAACCTGTACTCGATGTGGCATTTTAGACCCTTCCTTCCTCTCCGAAAAACAAGTTTACAAGTTTAAACGAGTTGAATTGTTCTTGTTTCTTTTTTTACATGGACCGTTCGCTAAAGAGCCCACATCTTTAGACCACGCACATCAAGTCCGAGTACAGTACTCAATGAAAGCATAACCGCTCTGTTCTCGCCTTGATTAATAACGGCTTCCGAGCTGCACAGTGAGTCTCTGTTTCTGTTCATAAGTTATTTATCCACTGCGTTCGACGAAACTTTCACTTATTCATAACAGTCCCGTGGTGCGAACAAACTTGCTCGTTTTTAATACTGAGTTCCTTCAGTGCGCCATATTAAACGGTGAGAACTTTTTGTTCCATTCCGCTTGAAACAAGCATAAAGCATATACTATATTTTAACGGCAACTATTTTAAAAAAATAATGTCTTATAAGCTTAAAAGCTTATGACATTATTTTTTTTAGAAAATTGCGCTTGTTCGTTTTATTAAGATCAAGCGGTTTGAAAAGCTTTGTCAAGAGCCTCGCCAAGGCCATGAACCGCCCCTTTCAGTTCTTCGATCAGTCATGCGATCAATACTTTTTTCTTTTCGTTGTGGCTATGTTAGAAACGAATTGATTCATGCTTTTAGCTGTGCATCTATCGAGTTATGGATACACTTGGGAAATTGAGAGAGCACTCGTGAAGTTGTAGTTGTAGTTGCTCTCGGCTATCACCCGCGTGCATCTCTTTACGCTTCCCCGCTTGTGCTCTCCAAACTTCATGCGTGCATTATAACTCGATAAATCAGGCTAATCATGAACCAAATATTAAATATACTTGGGGCGCAAATACAGATTTCTTATAAAATTTACTGTCCGAAACTTTTTACCAAGCCAAAAATTGGGTCAGTAATTTCTTTGCAAATAAATGCAAAAGCTGAGAGTATTTAATCGTGTGCTGACACCAAAGAATTTTACTCTGGTTCCGAAATCGGGTTACAATTCTACTTGCGTCACTTGCGAAATCTGCCGATCCGTAGACCTGCCGCTGTTCGTCTCTCTCGACAAATTGTCTACACGTTTTGTTACCTTTCATGTTTGAAACGAAACTGCAACAAGCTATCACGAGAATCGCCTTATTCTTATGATCTGAGTATTAAAGTAAGTAAGAATGGTAAAATACTCACATGGTGATATCGTCAATTCTTCAGACTTCCAACAGATATCCATTATAACGCTGGAACGCCGGTGGAAATTCCACGAATCCGTCCACAGAAAAATGAAAATTTGCAATACTTCTGTATTTCTTTTCTTTCTGCTTCAAATGCATGGCTCTCTTTCCATCTTTGTCCTCGCGTACGGAAATTGACTTCACCGGTGAGGCCATCATGCATGAGTCGTGTACTTAGCATTGCGCACTATTACTATACAGATAGAAAGACCTCCTACGTGACCCAGACAAAGTTTCCTGTCAGCTAAAAGGCTTTGTATGAGCCGGATGTGTTTTGGACATGAGAAATAGGTGAATGCAGCGGTAAACGTGATCTGGAACATTAACTTTACTGAGCTATAAATACGCTGTTAGTAACTTTAAAACGTGTTACGGCGTGAAGAGAATCGGCGCAATAATATAAATATACTTTTTTTTGGCGGGGAGGGGGGGGGGGGGCTAACACAACTGGTTTACATCTCCGTTTTTTTTTTATCGCACCGTCAGTAGGAATGTGAAATCAAATAAGTAGTCAAAGTTCCAGGCAGCATGGTATCAGTCTTGATTTTTTTTTTTACCAGTTGTCACCTTCTTGACTTGCCTTCTCAGCAATTCCGCAAGTACAGGTAAACTCTTTTTCTGTGGGTGTTTGACACAGAACAATAACCACTGTTTGCTAATGTATAGTCTCGCTTTATATTTGTTGTCTTGCCTGCGGTGCAATTACGGAAACACACGTCATGACATGTGGACTCCTTCATCGCCAACTGTGATCACACGTGAACTCTTTCCTCCCACTTTATATTCTCCCACTGAAAAATTATACCAATGTTCGTTATAAGTGCGCTTGCTCTTTATTTTTTCCCGTTTCATACCCTAATCCTAGAGTTTTCATTCATTTCGATAAAAACCGAGCCGTGAAATGGCAACGCCTGCGGATCGAAAACACACATCAGGACATGAGAAATAGGCGAATTCAGTGGGGAACGTGATCTGAACATTTACTAAGCTATAAATACGTTGTTAGTAACTTGAAAACGCGTCACGGTGTAAAGAGAATCGGCGCAACAAGATTTTTTGTGTGTGTGAATGGAAAACTTCGGCCTCCTGACGAGTGTGCTAACACAAGTGGTTTACATCTCTGTCTTTTAAGGAATGTCAAATCAAATATTAAACGTTGAAAAGAAGGCCGCGGATAAAAATATAAAATTGTAGCATGGTATCAGTCTTGTTTTTTTTTCTAGTTTTCATATTTTTGACTTGCCTTCTTAGCAATTCCACAAGCACAGGTAAACTCCTTTTCTATGGGTGTTTGACACAGAACAATAACACCACTGTTTGGCACATGTATAGTCTCGCTTTGCTGTGCGCAATGACAGGACCGTGGACTTTTTTTTTTCGCTTTCCGTGAACACACGTGAACTCTTTCCTCCCACGTATTCTCCCACAGAAAAATTGTACCAATGTTCGTTATAAGTACGCTTGCTCTTTATTTTTTCTCGTTTTGTACCATGATTAGCTATGATTCCAGATGTTTCATTTCTATCGATGAAAACCTAGCCGCGAAATGGCAACTCGCTCGCGTTATGAGTGAGTCACACGCCTGCGGATCGAAACACTGTCGAAAACACACATCAGGACAATTTATCACGCCTAGATAACAATTCTTGACTACTTGTTCATTACAATAAACGTCGAAAACAAGCGAAAAGGTCGAAAGCGTGATATCGGCAAGATCATCGCGCTCAGACTTCCAGCATTGGCAACCTTCGGAAATCATCAGAACGTGTTCGGTAATGTTTGGAAGTCGTCGGAACTTTTTCGGAAATTCGGCCAATATGGACCCGAGTTTCTTCTCTTTGGACGGGATAATGAGGCATATGATCACTTTCATGGCAGGAAAAGGGCCATCATGTTCACATTGTTTACTTTACTTTACTTGTTTGTCAGTTTGTTTTTACTTTGTTATGGCGGTTTCCTTGAGAAAGCAAGGGGACGGAAGGCGACAAATGCCAATTCTACCTGGAATTCTACTTGTTAACAGTACTAAACATTAACAGCCACTCTCACAAAAAAATTGAGCACGAGAGTTGTCGAGAGTCGCCGAGAGCGAATGTTAGTTTCACCCCAAATGAAAAAGCAGGAGTTTGAACTCTCATCAACTCCCAGGGGCGGATTTAGGGAAGGGTTTGAGGAGGGCCGCAGCCCCCTCTTTTTTCTCCTTCTGTCTTCTGTCTGTGAATAATGTTTATCGGAGCACCACGAGAGCAGACGCCTCAACACACTTTTGCTTCCCTTTTATTGACAAGGATACAATTTAGGATTATGGATTAATTGTTGAAGACCACGCCATGCGCAACCAGAGAAGGATGATAAAGTGGTTTTCAATTGAGTATCGAAAGTTATTTTACAGTTGCTTTGGTTTTGCATTGCTACGACTTTTGATTGCCCCCAAAAAACTCGCGCCACTTTTACAAGCAGTCAGTAATAGAACCAAAACCACTCGTCACTTGGTCGCACGCGTTTCTCGCGTTCGGCGCCAGCTACATTTATATTCTTTGTGTTCTGATTGGTTGATTACATTGTCTGCCTCTGTTGTGATTGGTCAAAGTAATTACTTTGGTTTTGGTTCTACGACACTCAATTGAAAACCGCTCAATTTATCAATCCAAACAGAGACTCACTTAAAGCCATCTCTATTAGGACAATCCTGTAGCTTTGGATTATGACGCATTTGCACTCATCAATATAATGGAGATGAGATGACTATTTTAATCAGCTCCTATACCAATCTAGTTACATGGTTTTCGTTTGTACAAAAAAAGTTCCAGTTGATCTTCAAGTCATGTTTGACTGTTCATTATGGAATCCTGGCATTTGCCAAATTTGTACAGTTATCATTGTACACGTGATACAGCGCGTGCCTTTTTGAATACCTCGTTGATCTGAGTTGTAGAAAATTCCTGATTGGATTCGCTTTCACTATTTCTTTTACTGCGGTACAGCTTTGTCGTTTGTATTGTTTGTCAGTTTTTTCGTTTGTTTTTGCTTCATTAAGGCAGTGGCCTCATTAAATGAGGTTTATCTCAGTTGAGCACCAAGGCTTTGAACACTTAAAATAACAGAAAATCAGTTAAATCAATACCTTACATAATTCCAGTTACGGATAACGATACCCAATTCTTTATCATATATCGCAAGGTTAGTTTCCTTTCGTGCGATTTCTTTTCTTAGACATATTTTAAAATCATCTTCATGTTCAATAACAAAGAACAGACATCCCCACTTCTGCAACTTCCCAGTGGAAACGTGTCTCTTGTCTCACAATTAAAATTATGTACCCGGGTGCTGGCATTAGGCTCTATTTGACTATGTGATTGATTAAGATAGCGTGTATTTTTACGTGTCTTGCACTGGAGTGTTGATAGGGTTTATTGATTTCGCTTGGGTGGAACTGAAATACTCCTGTCAGTGTAGTGTGGCACAAGCGTGTACCCCTGAATTTTTTTTCCCACTTTTAACGAAGCCTTGAACACTTGAGGGACCGGATATTAGATGATAGCTGAAGATTGGACAAAAAATTAACTACCAGCTGAAAAATTGTAAGTAACTGATGTTTGCTGAGATGGCCGAATTTAGCCTAAATGTGTGTTTCACTCTCTAATAGGTCACTTTTAGCTAAGGTTAAACTGATGGAAACTAGAGTTGCTTGATCAAACAACCAGTCTGTCTTCCTGGGAGGCCTTTCTAACAAGACTAACACGCAACGACCACTTTCTCTGCCGGAGGCTTTGCCGTTTGCCTCAATATCGCCTGTCCAAGCAAGCTGGGCCTTTCAGAGAAATATCAGCGCGTCATTTGTTTCACTTTGTTTCGCAGTCTGGGTAGTCATGGTCTTGAGGGATTTTAAAAGCCACAATAACCTTTTTATTCCAGCGCTGCCCTAAACCGCCTGTTGTAACATTCATAACTTAATCACATTTATCAAGAAGTTTTGACAATTTGAATTTGGCGCATGCCTGAAATCAAGTTTTGCAAAAGGTCCTGAAAATCGAGGTAAAGCTGTAAAGGATGTTTTGGCCATTTTGAGTACAATTTGTAAACTGCTTTCAAAAACGGCGTTTATACCTTTAAACAGCAGTTTTTCTGCAAACCGTCTGGAGCCGGAGTATTGGCGGCGACGCCACTCTACTCCTATCTCCGTGTGCCACTCTGAGGCCTCTCGCGCTCTTGTCTCCCATCAGTAGAAGTCTCTTATTCCTCTTATATTCAGTTATACCGCAGCACCAATGAACTTCATATAACATGGAAGTGTTGTTTGTTCGTCCATCAACAACCATGATGGCCAAAACCTCTCCCTCGACGCCTGTTGATTACGTTCTGTGAGTCTGGAGGTGGCTGATGAGACCAATCCGGGCACAAAAGTGTCTGCCAGACGGGAAACACATAAGGACAGCAGAGGTTGATGAGGTGCTGACTGAGCAGGATTTACGCATTAGACGTTTTTCCTTGGCTGCCTCCGTACGCTGTTCTGTTCTATTATCGACCTCGCTGATGAGGCTACGTCACTTTGAGCGGTCTTCAGCCAGTTCTTCCCAGTTCTCAGGATCTATGCCCAGAGGTTTGAGAGAAGCTTTCAGGTTGTCTTTAAACCTCTTCCTTTGTCCACACACAGATCTCTTACCATTAGTGAGCTCACCGTAGAGGAGCTGTTTTTGGAGACGGTCGTCCGACATGCGGGAAAATGATCAGCCCAGCATGCCTGACACTTCTGAAGGATGGAGTGTATTGATGAGAAGTTTGCCCTTTCGAGAACCTCAGTGTCTGGGACTCTGTCTTGCCGTCTGATGTGGAGAATCTTGCAGAGGGTTGCCGGTGTGGAAGTGGTTTAGTTTGCGTGTGTGTCTGCTATACAGTGTCCATGTTTTGCATGCATACAAAAGGGTGGTCAATACCACACCTTTGTAGACTGAATTTTGTGGCTGTTGTGATCCCTCTACTTTCCCATACGGTCTTGCGGAGTCTGCCATATGCCGAGCTTGCTTTTGCAATCCTAACGTTCACTTCATCATCTATGTGAACACAACTGGACAGCGTACTGCCAAGATATGTGAACTGTTGTCGACTGCTTGGAGTTTGGTGTCATTGACATGAATGCAAAGCTCAGTGTATTGCTTTCCTGGAGCTGGTTGGTACTTCTGTTTTCTTTGTGCTTATGGTAAGTCCAAAATTATCACAGGCTGTAGCAAACTTGTCCATGCTATGCTGCATCTGTTCTTCACAGTTAGCATTCAGTGCACAGTCATCTGCGAATAGATCATCACGGATGATGGTAAGACCGAGTCTGGTTGATGCCTTTAGTCGCCTAGGGTTGTACAGCTTGCCATCAGTTCTGTGGCGAATTTCTAACCCTGCATCGTGTGAAAATGCACCCAAGAGCATTGCTGAGAACATCATCGAGAAGAGGGTTGGTGCGAGAACGCATCCCTGTTTCACGCCAGTTTTGATCGGGAAATCTTTTGATACCCCACCATTGTCAAGCACGTGTGCAATCATTGCATCATGAAACTGACTGATCGTGGTGATGAAAGTGGGAGGACATCCAAACTTTGACATGATCTTCCATAGGCCATCACAACTAACCGTGTCGAAAGATTTGGTCAGGTCAACAAAGGTGGCATACAGGTCCTGGTGTTGCTCCTGGCACTTCTCTTGTGGTCGGCGAGCCGCAAATATCATATCTACTGTTCCTGTTCCTCTGCTGGCTCGAAAGTCGCACTAGCTTTCGGGCAGGAAACCTTGTTCGAAATGTTTGATAAGTCGATTCAGCATGACTCTGGCAAGGATTTTACCTGCACTGGACAGAAGCGATATTCTTCTGTAGTTGTCGCAGGACTGTTTGTTTCCTTTTGTTTATATAGATGGACAATGGCAGCGTCTTTGAAACAAAGTTTTGAGGGAGAACGCCTTTGCTCCAAAAGGACGTAAACATTTCATAAAGTTTTTTAGTATTCCACCACCCGTCTTGTAGATCTCTGCAGGAGTGGCATCTGTGCCTGGAGCTTTACCACAAGACAGTTGGTTGATGGCTTTTGAGACCTCTGAAATGCATGGAGGATTGTCAAGATCTGACGGGCAAGATCTTCATTTATTGGAACTTGCGGTAGGCGGTCAACAGCAGCTTGGTTGACAATGGACGGTTTAAGGCTGTTTCAAAGTGCTCAGCCTATCTGTCTAGGATCTTTCCGCGTTCCGTAGTTAGTGCTGAGCCGTCAGCTGATAAGGGAGGTGCGGTACCAGATGTTGTGGGACCCTAGACTGCTTTTACAGCATTGTGGAATCGTTATGAGTCTATCTTCTCTGAATACTGCTGGATTTCATCAGCTTTATTACTGAGGCAGATGTCTTGCATTCTTCTGAGACGGTCTTGAATTTTTCTAACAGGTAATAAAAGCTGCCTTTTTAGGGACTGATTTTGGGTCAAGTTGATAGGCAAGAAAAGGCTTACGTTTCTTCTCTAAGAGTGCATTGATTTCCATGTCGTTCTCATCAAACCAGTCCTGATGGTTGACCTTCGTTATCATGCTATGTTTTTTACAATACTAATAGCGGAGCTCTGCGGGCCGAAGGCTCACGCGGAGCCCCATACTCATAGAACGAAACCTACGCCCGTCATTTTTCATGGTCATGGCTAGTGGAATGTTTTGCAGGCGCGTGTGCCGCGTTCCCTAACATCCGGGATGTTAGCAATTTTGAAAGCCAACCGAGGCGTACCGAGGCAATGTTTTTTCGCGCGGCCACACAGCCGTGAGCTCGGTAAACGCTTTAGTTGGATTGTTGTGTTTGGCAGAGAATTAAAGTCGTTATTTCCCTGCAGTTTTTCGCGGTTTGCTACTCAAGACAGGAATACTAATTAAAGATACTCAGAAGCCGCTTTAGAGGAAAAAGAAGAGCTTTCAAGGATAAAATCTTGCTTTGAGAAACTTCATACGTTTTTATCAATGCTGGGGTATGTTTGATTAATGGATTAGCGGAGATTTAAAGAATTTTCAAGGATTTCCAAGGTAAAAAAAAATACATTTTTCGATGGGAATTTATGTTGATATCAATCTCTGATTGACTTTTACTTTGTGCTCTCGTTAGTTTGGAGAATTGTTTACAAAACGTGCTTAAATTCAGTTGTATTGTTTTCTTGAATTTCATCGAAGACAGCGCTATAATTGGTACGCGTTTTGCTTTTAAACATAAACTTATTGAGATTTCAATAACATTTTTCGAAGGAAGATTGTGTTGTGCAATTTTATGTGTTTGTTCATTCATTACATAGGTTGAAAAGCGATTTTATGTAAACAAAACTAGACTTCGATTTCATAGTACATGTAACTGTTCTAACTTCACTCGCGTCGCCTTATGCAAATCTGTTTGTGTATTTTTTGCAATTTTGATTTCCAAATCAGTTTCTCGGGCAATTTTTTGATACGTAACAGGTGTATTTTATTCCGAAATTAGTCATTATACTAGTTATTCTAGACCCAGAAAAAGTTGTCTTTGTGAACTTTTGAACGCTCTAAATGTAATGTGCAGACGGTCGCGTAATTCTGTTTTTGACAATTGCTAAAATTGAAAAAAAAAATAGTCCGGTCGTCAATCTTAATTCTTGTGCTTCCGACCTTTCACCTTAGTTAAGCTCATCATCGGCTTTCTGTTCAAAGAGCGACGCTTTTAGGCTATAATTATAATTTACAGTCATGTAAATAAAGCTTGTTGTTGTTAATAAAACCTTGTTTATACGTGGTCTTCATAAAAATATATAAATACCCAACTGGTCAGCCTCCAATCAGTTGGGATTTACAAAAAATGTTAAATTGAATTTCAATGTTAGTTTATTTTATTTACAGTATCTTCAATTAGTATTTTCGTGCTGACAACAAATATACTGAATGAAAATGACAAACCTTTATTATTATTTATTTGTAAGGTCCGCTTCTTGTCATAGTTGAACTGAGAATCTAGATTTAACCTTAAAAAAAATGTGTCACTTGCGCGTCCAAGTCAATTTCCACTCTGTTTGGATAACCCGCAGTAATAGCAAATAAAGTTAACTCGGGATTTTTATTCTCTCTGTTTCAGATCTTTCCCAGGCTATTATGAAACTTAATTTTAGGATTAAGCTTCTTCACAAGGAGCACTCTTATTGCTTCATTTAGTGGTCCGAATTTTGCTATATAAACCGCCAATTTAACAAAGGAGACCTTTTTCAAAATGCCTATCTTACAATTTTGGATCAACTTCTTCGTAAGTCATGGAAAAAAATTGACGTCCTAATGAAGCGCACGCAATGAAAGAGAAAAAATAATCAAACATTTATGAGGCTAGAACTGAATTAAGAAAATTGTTCTATTAGGGATTGAAATAAACCAAACAACATCACTTCAGATCCATCAGATGTTTGGCTTGTGCTGTGCTCACTTGTTTTATTTTTTTAATTACTGGCAAAGGCAAAGCAGGTATTCTTAATTATCCTGGACGTCCCTAGACATGTCTCAAACAATCAAACACCCACGGCGTTTGGTTTCTTTTCATATAAACCTGAGCACTATAGATGTTAAATATTATTATATAATATAAACTCTTGTCTTTCCAAGTTACACATATCCAATCGAAAATGTGAAATACTGAGGCAGGTGCATGAGAAAAAATAATAAGGCTTTCTTGATTCGGATATATAGGCGAAAAATATTAGGATATATAAATTTGGATTGTCCCTTGTTACACCATTACCTTGGTACGGCCCTTGTTCCCTCTGCATATAAAAACTGGATCGTCCTTGGTACGTTAGTACGATCCTTGTTCCCTCTGCATGTAAAATTGGATCGTCCTTGGTACGCTATTACGTTGGTACGGCCCTTGTTACCTCTACATATAAAATTGGATCGTCCTTGGTACGCTATTACGTTGGTACGGCCCTTGTTCCCTCTGCATGTAAAACTGGATCGTCCTTGGTACGCTATTACGTTGGTACGGCCCTTGTTACCTCTACATATAAAATTGGATCGTCCTTGGTACGCCATTACGTTGGTACGGCCCTTGTTCCCTCTGCATGTAAAACTGGATCGTCCTTGGTACGCTATTACGTTGGTACGGCCCTTGTTACCTCTACATATAAAATTGGATCGTCCTTGGTACGCTATTACGTTGGTACGATCATTGTTACCTTTGTATATAAAATTGGATAGTCCTCGGTACGCTATTACGTTGGTACGATCCTTGTTACCTTTGTGTATAAAATTGGATCGTCCTAGGTACGCTATTGCGTTGGTACGATCCTTATTACCTCTGCATATAAAACTGGATCGTCCTTGGTACACCATTACCTTGGTACGGCCCTTGTTCCCTCTGCATATAAAATTGGATCGTCATCGGTACGCTATTACCTTGGTACGGCCCTTGTTCCCTCTGCATACAAAATTAGATCGTGCTTGGTACGCTATTACGTTGGTACGGCCCTTGTTCCCTCTGCATACAAAATTAGATCGTCCTTGGTACGCTATTACGTTGGTACGGCCCTTGTTCCCTAACCATATAAAATTGGATCGTCCTTGGTACGCTATTACGTTGGTACGGCCCTTGTTACCTCTACATATAAAATTGGATCGTCCTTGGTACGCTATTACGTTGGTACGATCCTTGTTACCTTTGTATATAAAACTGGGTCGTCCTCGGTACGCTATTACGTTGGTACGATCCTTATTATCATCTGTATATAAAATTGGATCGTCCTCGGTACGCTATTACGTTGGTACGATCCTTGTTAGCTCTGTATATATAAAATTATATCGTCCTCGGTACGCTATTACGTTGGTACGATCCTTGTTACCTATGCATACAAAATGTAATCGGATCGTTACCTCCTTATAAACCTTTAAAGTCCATTAAAGTGGTGTAACAAAACTTCATTTTGAGCTGTTATAAGGAGTATTCATGGGGGGAAAGTTTCCATTACTACGCTATTCAAGCGTAATAAGAGAAAAAAAAGGAAACAGTTATCCTATTCGGTGCATGGTATAGGTGTTTGTGAAAATTTTACTTCCGATTAAGAATAACCCTGTAAAAATGCATCATTGTTGTCTATAAGCAAAATTATTTAGACAAATATTCAGTATAGTTTTAACTTCAAAACAGCAAAATTTAGAAATTAGATGTAAAACCTCCCCCCACCCCACCCTCTCCAAATCCATTGATTTTAGAGGCAGTCCTATCCAGTGTCCTGTGATTTTCTTGTGGTCACACGTAGTTGACAAACAGCAGACACAATTAACAGTGCAACATTGTACAATTTGAGATTTCAAGATTTGAAGTTGGGCAAGGTCCTTGTTCCTTCCATAAAAACCTGTTTGAAGTCCTCAACCAACAACCTCAACCTAAGTGCTTAGAACAGATATGGATAAGTGCTATATAAGTGTTGTTATCATTGTTTCAAGTTTGTGGATGACATCCTCTGGTGTTACCATTCAAATTAAACCCAGGGCTTAAAAATAATTTAATTCCAGCTTGCCCTTTTGGACAAGCAACTCTAAAATTCTGCTTGCCCTGGGCGGTTAAATGCTTCCTTTCATACTTGTCCAAGTTTATTTTTGTGTTTTAAAATCATTATTTATTGAGCCGACAGCTTGCCTGGGCCTTGCTTGTCAGGCAAGTAAGCGGAAAAAGCTGCTATTAAATGTCCCACAGGAAAATCAACTTGTCCTGGGTGCTGGATGGGATTTTTTTTTCAAGTACCTTTGTATGTTCCTAACACTGTTTCTTTTCCAATATTTTACTACAATTGATGAAATTTGGAATTTTTATTGAATTTTTATGTTTGGTACTCTTGGGAATTAAAAGGTTAATATCATTTTGTGTATTTGTAGTTCCTGCCCAGGAAAAGATTGTGACTAACTTACAAATGAACTTTGGACCCCAGCATCCTGCAGCTCATGGTGTGTTACGACTTGTGCTGGAACTTGATGGAGAGGTAATGAATGTTTTTTCCTTTTTTTTCTTACTTTGGGGCTATTACCCCTCCACTACCAAGCTCTCAAGTAACCACATTCAAAACTACATGTCTATTATTTTATTGCATTTGACGACAGCTGGAAACTGGTACCCACTCTAGGCCTGACTTGCATTCTCGTGCTCAGACTCCTTGTGGCATTGAATGCACTCTTTTGATCTGTGATTATTACTTGTCATAATTTATATTAAAATATGGAAAAACAAACAGCAATTAATTCCACTTTAATTGGAATGTCACACTTAAGAATTTCATCCACAAATGAAACAACCTTGTACAGTTTAATGAAAAGTACCACAGGAAAGTACTGCTCAAAAGCTTTCATTTGAGTGGTCACACTTAAGGATTTTATTCACAGACTCAAAAGTTAGAACCACCTTGTACAGCATAATAAACAGTAACACAGGAAAGTACTGCTCAATAGCTTTTATTTGAATGGTCATGCAGACTCAAAAGTTAGAATCACCTAGTACAGCATAATGAACAGTAACAGTACCACAGGAAAGTACTGCTCAGTAGCTTTCATTTGAATGGTCACACTTTAGGATTTCATCCACAAACTTAAAAGTTTGAATCACCTTGTACAGCGTAATAAACAGTACCACTGGAAAGTACTGCTCAATAGCTTTCATTTAAATGGTCACACTTTAGGATTTCATCCACAAACTCAAAAGTTAGAACCACCTTGTACAGCATAATAAACAGTACCACAGGAAAGTACTGCTGAATAGCTTTCATTTGAATGGTTACACTTTAGGTTTTCATCACAGACTCAAAAGTTAGTTCACCTTGCACAGCATAATAAACAGTACCACAGGAAAGTACTGCTCAGTAGCTTTCATTTGAATGGCCACACTTTAGGATTTCATCCACAAACTCAAAAGTTTGAATCACCTTGCACAGCATAATAAACAGTACCACTGGAAAGTACTGCTGAATAGCTTTCATTTGAATGGTTACACTTTAGGTTTTCATCACAGACACAAAAGTTAGAATCATCTTGTACAGCATAATAAACAGTACCACAGGAAAGTACTGCTCAGTAGCTTTCATTTGAATGGTCACACTTTAGGTTTTCATCACAGACTCAAACATTAGAACCACTTTGTACAGCACAATAAACAGTATCACAGGAAAGTATCACTCAGAAGTTTCCACTAATGAAGCTTATTTTGTATCTTTTATTTGTTGTGTTCAGGTTGTTTGCCGTGCAGATCCTCACATCGGACTGCTACATCGTGCCACAGAGAAGCTAATTGAGTATAAGACATATCTACAGGTACAGTACAGTGTGTTTTACATGGAGCAGATGTTAAAGAGTGAGAACAGTAATGGGTGGGGCTAGAAAGGGAAATGTTAATCTAAAGGAAAGGCTGGTAGAACTGACTTTACATGTAGGTCAAAAATGCTGTCAGTACAAAATGCAGACTGCAGATTGCAGACTGCAGACTGGGTATAAAATGCAGACTAGGAAAGGAAACTTTTAGCAGCTGATAAACTCAGGAAGGCGATTGCGTTACATTGGACAGTCTGCATTTTATGCTCAATTTTGTCCTCAGTCTGCATTTTATACCTACATTGTAGTCTGCAGTTTATAGGTAGTCTGCTGTCTGCAATCTGCAGTCTGCATTTTGTACTGACAGCATTTTTGTACTGACCGGTCAAAAATGAAACATCCAAAAAACTGAACACAAATCCAAATCAAAGGCTCCTATGAGCCAACTCATGAATTCATGTACAAAACAACCTTTGGACCCTCCCTTCTCCTACGCATTTTGCTCCTCCAATGCCATCCCCATGGGTATGGCAGGTGACATGTATGCGACAAAAAAGGTACAATTTATACTCACCCAAGAAGATGTAACACTCACCTGAGCAAGTGGGCAAGTGCTAATTTGCATCCCTGTGCATCCATGGGGTCATGTCGTACCTCCTTTGAACAAGTTGTTTTATTGGCTAACCAAAACAATAGATGAATGACCTAAACAATGCCCCTATCCCTATAAACAATAGCAGGTACTGTTTTAGAACGGCCAATGAAAATGGAGGTTTATGAGAGGTAAACCCTACCGCATGTATGAGCACTATTTCTTAATATTTTAAACATTGGCACAATGAAATCTAATGTGATAGTTTCTTGTGTTGACAGAAATGCGAGTCTGTAAAAAGCTTCAAAAGCTGACAGTGGTCAAATTGTAGTGAATAATTCTGTGTTTCTTTTCTTGTAGGCTTTACCATACTTTGATCGTCTGGATTATGTTTCTATGATGACAAATGAACAGGCTTATTCTTTGGCTGTGGAGAGACTTCTCAACATTGAAATTCCAGAGAGAGCAAAATGGATAAGAGGTAAATTGTGCAAGGGATACTTCATCTTGTTGCAGGTCTGGGTTTTTTTTTAACAAAAGATCGATTTAGACTGCAAAACAGTTTTTCTCTTTTAAAGCTCGTTGAATAGATAAAAAAGGGCAGAAAGTGTAAATACTCATATGTGAGCATAAAAAATATTGTTAAGGCAGACAGACCCTCAGATAGGATATGGGAAAAAATTATGTGGCATCTTCAGTGCAAAATTGTGTGGCATAAGAGAGCTGCAAAGGGTCAGAATGTATGATATTGCTATTCTAATAACATACTTGAAAAAATTACTCAGTTCTGATTGGCTAAAAGCAGTGCAGTTGTAGTGTAACACTAGTGCAAATTACAAAACATTCTTTCGGGATTTTATGTGCAAACGAACCTTTGAGTTTCTAGTATTATGGGATGCTCTTCAATAGCCAATCAGTAACTTAAGTGTCAAATGCACATCAAATGCTCACTTCCTGTCTGTAATAACGTAGTTACTTTCTCTATGTACATGTAAATGTTTTCATGTATAATATTAATAAGAAATCATACAGTTTTCTCATTCAATTTGTGATTTACTTGGTCTTGTGGTTTTTTTAAAAAGCTTAAATTGATTACCATTTTTTATTTTCAGCACATTTTTTCTCAGTTTTGAAAGAATCAGTAATTTTTCTGTCCCCAGAAGTTTTGCATTATGAATGTGGTACTTAACTGTACATGTAGTTAAAGTTTGTGTATTAAAATCAGCCCTTTTTGTTTCAGTGTTGTTTGGTGAAATCACAAGAATACTGAACCACATCATGGGTGTCGGCACTCATGCACTTGATGTGGGGGCTATGACACCATTCTTTTGGATGTTTGAAGAGAGAGAGAAGGTGATTACTAACTATTATAAAATTATGTTCAAAGAAATGTGGATACCATGATTAGTCAGATCAAGTTCATTAAATCTTGAGAAAGCATGTGCCTTACATCATGCACATGCCCTATCAAGTTAATGTTAGTTTTTGCTTTTTTAACCTTCTCAATGGCAAATCTTGTGATAACAGGGATTTGCGCCATGGTGGATTCAGTTGCCCAATAAGGAAACAGTGATTTTGTTGCCCACGCAGGCATTAAATTTCTCACCCTCACCTCACTTCTACTGCCAAAGCAATTTATGGCAATTCCAAGGCAATTCCATGGCAATTCTATGGCAATTCTATAGCACCTCCAAGGCAATTCCATGGCAATTTCATGGCAATTCTATGGCAATTCTGTAGCACTTCCAAGGCAATTCCATGGCAATTCCATGGCAATTCTATGACAATTCTATAGCACTTCCAAGGCAATTCCATGGCAATTTCATGGCAATTCTATGGCAATTCCATGGCAATTTCATGGCAATTCTATGGCAATTCCATGGTAATTCCAAAGCAATTTCATTGCAATTTCATCATGACAATTTCAAGGCAATTGTATAGCAATTCCATTGCAATTTTATGGCAATTTCATGGCAATTCTATAGCAATTCCAAAGCAATTCCATGGGAAATGGTCTCATGAACACTGTTTTGTCTCTGTCCTTAATTCAAACTGTTGTGTCCCCCTAGATGATGGAGTTTTATGAGCGAGTGTCTGGTGCCCGCATGCATGCTGCTTATGTCAGACCTGGAGGAGTTGCGCTGGTTAGAAATAAATTATCTTTTATTTGTTTCACTATTGTACTCTTCAGCTTCATGTTATTCCATAGTATTGCATTGTGCATCAATATTGCACATCATTAATTTTTTCTTGTATCATAAGTGCATATCATCAACTTTTATTTCTTAGGAATAATCTTAACTTAATCTGTGATGCCCTTGGTGAAAAACATTAGAACTTTAATTTGAGTTTGACATGTCAAATATGATGTAGTTATCAATCAGATCTAGATATGAAACCATTCTTGTCCTTTTTCAAGCAAAAAAATAATGTCATCTCTTCATAATTTTTCCATTTCTTGGTAACCATTGTCCATCTTCTTGCATGAAAATGACCATGTTCTTTGTTCTTTGTGCAGTTGACATATTTTCTGTCAATTTTGCTTCATTTTTGCGCTCATGAAAATTTAATCAAAGGCTCCCCCCCCCATCTCCTACATGTAGGCGTTTTGCAACCCCCACCCTCTGTGTTCAACTCCCCACCCTCCCTTCCATCCAATGCTGTCCCCATGGATAAGAAGTGTGACCTTTACATATTGCGAGCTCGAATGATAGCTGCTACATTATACTGGTTCAATGCTTTGCATGTTCACCAGTTAAAAATCATTTTCATTGTTGTTCTTCATCTTTACAGGATTTACCTCTGGGTTTGATGGATGACATTTATGATTTTGTTTCCAAGTTCTCGCAGCGACTGGATGAAGTTGAAGAGGTATGCTCAATACTTTTTCCCAATTTACAATGTTTTGCATAACGTCTTCACAAGTTATAAAACTCAGCCATTGCCCACCAAAAAAAAAATCTGCGCTGCGTTCCTGAAGGGCTTGATAAGTTTAATTAAACCACAAAATCATGTAACAGAAAGTTTGTGCTCTATTTTTTTTCTGTTCATTTGTAATTACATGTAAAAAGATTTTATGCAAGCTCATGCATGTTTCATGAAACAGCATAAATTATAGAACCAGGCGTGAAACATGTTTTAAAATTAACAACTAATGCGAACAATGAAATTGCAAACATGTTATGAGAAACAGTTTTCGTTGCAACATGTTTACTCTAAACATGTTTTGGTCCTGATGTGAACACAGCATTAGAGAGCTGTCCGCCTTACAGGGGTGTCCGTCTTAATAAAGTTAACTGTAAACTCTATCTCTGTAATTCCGACATCTGGGTGACACTGATGCTTGGGTCACTGTAACCCTTTCACTCCCAGAGTCAATCATAAATACATATAGTGTAGTTCTAATTTTTGAGTCTGTGGACAAAATCCTAGTGTGACCATTCAAATGAAACCTCTTTGGCAGTACTTTTTCATGGAACCATTAGTTTTTCAATATTTTTACAAAATGAAATTTGGGATTTTATTTTTCAGATGTTGACAAACAACAGAATCTGGAAACAGCGTACAGTTGATGTTGGAGTAGTGTCGGTAGAAGATGCTCTCAATTATGGCTTTAGGTTTGTGGCTAACTCTTATTCATTTTCACCCATTAGTCCTCTTTGCTCAGACAAAGGACTAGCCCTCAAAATATCAGCAGTGGCCAATTTCTGGGGAGATAGGGGGGGAGGCTCTCATATAATAGTGATGGAGATGCTCGCCGAAAATCTTTAAAGAATCCCTAATGGGTGCCAGAATCTTGTAAATAAGGGTGTGGCCCAGATTTCATTTAACCCTTAGGGGTACCAAAAGAGAACATTAACATTATTACTGCCTTCATTGGCAATAAAGTCACGATGGCATAATACCATGCACATATGCATTGTGCAAGCTACAAACTCAGACTATTTTTTTAGTATCTTGGGTAGGCACCTCACATGGGGCTCTGTGTCCTGTTCGCACCTCTTCCCTTTGTGTCCAGTTAAGTTCCAAAAAAATTCTTTGAATAGAATGGACTGGATATTACATAAAGAAAGAGGGACAAATGCCTGTTACTAAAATGTTTGATTTCTAACTGAGACAATGTTTGTGTATCTTTTAATTTTCCAGTGGAGTTATGCTCCGTGGCTCTGGCGTCAAGTGGGACCTTCGTAAAGCACAGCCATACGATGCTTATGATAAAGTGGAATTTGATGTTCCTATTGGCAAAAATGGAGACTGTTATGACAGGTATGGATTGCTTGTGCAGCAACTATGTAGGTGGTCATAAACAGTGCAAATGGTTGGCATAGAAATACAGGGATTTCATTAGAAGCCGGCAACCGGCGAATTCCGCCGGCTACTTTCCGAGTTATTGCCGCCTACTTTTTCAATAAATTTCATGATTCTCACCAGTTCACTTCGATCCATTTTAATTTATTTTAATATAATAAATCAACAACAATTTTAAGAAACCTTTTCTTGTATGTTCTGCTCCATTTTGGACTTTGGATATTTTATGAATTCCCAGTTTTATTTAACACTCGCCAACGCGATATTTGCAGTCCGCCATGTTGGGTGAATAGTGGAGAAAGATTGGTGCTAAATATTGCCTCGATCACATTCACTACATTCTTCCGGTTTTCCACGTGTGTTATTAGGGAGCTTTGAGTATGAGTACGACTTTCGAATTTAATACTAGTCACATCGCCAGAGTTGTCAATCCTTTCTGTTGCTGACCAGAACGTTAAGGAGACTTTAGGTATAAAATTGAAGTGATAAACGGTTATGTAGAGCATGCGGACTAAGGTTGAAAAGTTGTACTCGTACTCAATCTCGTACTTGAAGTCCAATGTATGTCATTTATAGTTCCGATGTTGTTCGGGCGATCAGTGCTCATAATGATAATAAATAAAAGTTTTGAAACTGACCTGTTAAAAATCTTTATAAAAGTTTAAAAGTTTTTCTAAATTTTCGGTCGCTCACTGCGGCCTTCATCAGAGAATGAATGTTCTTTTTGTGGGAAACAAGTTATTTAAAATCCTTGACAATTGGTAGGTATACTCTTGGGAATGGCTTCCGTTCGTTGACACAATTAGGGTCGATGGTTGAATGCCACGATTCTAAGCTTGTTTCCCACAAAAAGAACATTCATTCTCTGATGAAGGCCGCAGTGAGCGACCGAAAATTTAGAAAAACTTTTAAACTTTTATAAAGATTTTTAACAGGTCAGTTTCAAAACTTTTATTTATTATTATAGTTCCGATCTCTATTAAAATGACAGAAACAACTAGAAAGCACGCAGCTGGAGGCGATATTTTGTCTATTTCAACAAGAGATCAAAAGAGATGAGAGAGATGAGTTACCAAGATTACTAAGTTGATTGTAGGTGTTTGTATAAATTGTTTCTGTTGGAAAGGTTTTATCGTTCATTCTTGGAAAAGTCTATAATATTTTAATGATCAACAAGAAACCATGGAAGAAGCCAGGAACACGAGAAGTAAACATGGTACAATAAGTACAAAGCACAGGTAGTTGTATTTTGATATTCAGTGAACTGAAACTAACAACAAAACGAAGACAAACCGTAAAAAAACATTTCATTTATTAAATTTATTATGTTTAATGTCAGAATCGCTAAAGCCACACATCTCCAAATCATTCAAGTTGTTGCGGAAAAAAATGTCTTCTAAATTGGCGATGTGCAGCTACTGATGTTGATGCTCAGAATGCTGGAAATGCCATTTCCGAGCTCCTGGATTTCATTTCCTAGAGGGAAGGGGCCTTATGGCCCCTTCTTTGCAACAGCCGCCTACTTCACAGAAACAGCCGCTTACTAAAAAACTTATTGAAACCCCTGGAAATAGAGTTTTATTCCCAAAGGATGAAAATATTCCCTTGCTCTGATCCCCAACATGGCCACTGTGCAAACTATCAACGGCATGAGACAGTTTCACTTCGCTTTTTTAGCTGATTTCAATTGAATATCGAAAGTAATTTCACACTTGTGACTGTGATTGGAAAACATACACTAGTTAACGCTTTATTGTTTAACGGAAAGATCTGTTTAGTATCTGTGTCTTGCTCTGATTTTACATTGCTACGGTTCGTGATTGGTAAAAAACTTGCATTAATAGTCTCAACCAATCAGAAGTAAAACCAAAGCAGAACGTGAAAAGCTCCCACACATTTTACCATGCTTGGCGTTGGTTTGCTTTGAGTCCTGGTTGGTTCATTAAAAATTGTGATTGGTAAGAGCACTACATTCTGTAGCTTTGTTTTTTTGTTTTACAAAAGTCAATTGAAAACTGTTCTAATTACTGATTTCTACCTTGACATGTTTTATCAATTTTACCATGATTATTAATTATTTTTTCACTTTTCAGGTATTTAATCAGAGTGGAAGAAATGCGTCAAAGTTTGAACATTATTGAGCAGGTAAGTATTGCAGTAATGCAAAGTGATTTGTAGCAGGGCAGCCTAGCAGTGAAGCAACTACTGGGTCATAGAGTGGTTTTCTCTAAACTTTTAGTTCACTTATACTTTGATGGACCGATACTACAATTCTTTATCAGTTAGTGCCACAATAATGATATCAAACAATGCAGAGTGATTTGTAGCAGGGCGGCCTAACAGCGGAGCTCCTGCTGGATCATAGAGTGGTTTTCTCCAAACCTTTAGTTCACTTATACTTTGATGGACCAATACTACAATTCTTTATCAGTTGATGCTACACTAATGGTATCAAACAAATGGCCAGTCATTGGTGAACAAGATATTATCTCTTTAAAGGGCAAAACAAAACTGGCATTCAATTGATGGAAATAAGTTAGTATAAATTTCATTCTATTAGTAGTGTACAAAAAAGTTGGATATAAATATCCCCAATTTTAACTTTAAAATTCCCGCGCGCTGTCATTTTGAATATTTGTGATGTCATATGGTTGCCAACTGTTGTATATGTTGTAGTTCAATTTTTATCCTTGGTTCAATTTTTATTTTCCATTGTTCTTTTCTATGCTAATATATGATAATGAATATAAAACAATGGAAAATGAAATTTGAACCAAGGATAAAATTGAACTACAACATATACAAAATAATGTTGATTCTTATCAATAGCGGCATTCATATGATGTACAGTGTAGTTGAAATTCAAAATGGCAGCGTGCAGAAAGTTTAAAAGTGAAAATAGGCAATATTCATATCAAATATTTTTGTACACTATAATATTCAATCCATTTTTTATTAAAAGAATCAAGATTTAGACTTTATTTCCAACAGTTTAACGTGAATTTGTTATAACAGTGGAGGTTCCCTTCAATGATGTAACAGGTTACCATAGTTACAGTATAACCTGTTAAAAATGCCCTTAATGTTGGCTTTCTGAGTGCTTAAAACTAAAAACGTAGCTTGGTGAACCCCATTTTTATCTTGTGAATATGCAAAGTGTTGAGCAGATATAGTTTCCTGGAACAGATTCACTTGTTCCATCTTTTGTAAACCTTTTTATTTTGATTCTCCAGCGTATTACGTCATTTAACCTTGTTTTACACAATGCATATATTATGTCACGCTGAGATGTTTTGGTTGTTTTAAATTCTTTGACTTCAAACTCACTATGGAAAATTAAAACCGCTCTGTGGACTTAATCTTACTTTGTTTCCTATTCACAAGATTGCTCTTAAGAGCCCTTTGATTATTGTCGAATTGTAATTAGATACAATTTTTTGCAACGTTTAAAAAAATCGTGGGAAGGGATTAAGAGCCACCTTAACTTTTTATGTTGGCTCTTAACCCCTTACCAAGAATTAACAACAGTGACCGGGCATTGGTTTTATACCGTTGTTGTAGCACTAACTGATAAAGAGTGGTAGAATATTGATCCATCAAAGTGTAAGTACTGGAAATTACTAGAAACTGTTGTGAGCCACCTTAAATTTAATTGGTGGAAGAAATGTGTCAAAGTTTGAACATTATTGAACCGGTTATTAATGGCATGTAGCAATACAGAGTGATTTATAGCAACTTATGATGACGGCATGGTTGATATAAATGGTTAGGGAAGCCTAACAGTGGAGTTCTTACTGGGGAATAAAGTGGTTTCCTGGTAAATTTAATGCACCACACATTTCGTTCAATTGAAAACTGCCTTAAAAAGAAATCACGGAATTTGAATGAGTAAGCTATACAATACTAGTGCAAGCACTCTACTATGCCACTGTTAAAGGGATAGTTTCACAGTTCAGTGCATGTGCCCAGATTAAAAAAACACCTACATTTACTTCAATAATCGCATACTATAATTAGCCAAACATAGCAAAGGATGACCAAATTCACAGAAAAATAATTTCAACGGATTACACCGACAAAGTCAACACTGAATAAAACCTTTGACCCGAAGGATTTATTCTACGCTCTGGTGGCTTTCATGCCACACATGGGTATGTATGATCATCCATTCAATCAGCTGACTGACCGTGACATTTTCACGGGCAAATTTCCCGCCAGAGTTATCTACTCACTTCTGATTGGTCTAAACAATCAAATTAAATGGTTTACATCATAGCTTGCACATGTGCCGAACTGTGAAACCCTCCCTTAAAGCGCTGATAGCTAGGTCAATAGGTGAAGCTTTGCTGATGTCATTGTTTACATTTTTTTGTGTCATTAGCATACAAATTTACGTAGAGAAGGTATCGTAGAGAAGGCGTCGTGCAAAATACAAAATGACTTCTAATGTTGAAAGAGCTTGTTTAATTTAGTAATCTACATCATTTTTAGCTCTCTTCATGTAATGTTTTTGGAAATATCAGCTATCAAACACTGCAAAATTGTTGGGTGGTAAAAGCACTAATGAGCCATACATTCTTTGTGAAATTTTGATTTTTTTTAACAGCATTACACCAAAAGTATGTAGTATGCAGGGCTCAAATCTCCAAAGAAAGCTAATTGTGCTATGGCCTTTAAATATTCGGAGTTGATTTTTTTTTTGTAGCTTGGTTAGAAAACGAGATGCTTATGCTAATGAGGCAACAATAATTTGAAAACAAAGATTCACCTGTTCGCATTGATTAGCTCCCTTTTTTGGCATAGTGCTCTTTGCAAAATTGAAGTTGTTTGAAATCTTTTATTTGAAAAGTTTTGTTTGTTTCCACAACAGTGTTTGAACAGAATGCCTCCAGGTGAAATCAAAGTGGATGATGCAAAAATCTCACCTCCAAAGAGATCTGAAATGAAGGTGAGTTTTTGTGGCATTTTTGTGGGATTTGTCCACCATTTTGTTTGCACTCAAAGCGAGTTGTTTGTTAATGTTACTGAAACCGTATTTAACCTTGCAACCCTTACATGCCAGTGATGGGACTAGGGGGAAGACCAGCCCACCCCTGCCCACACCCCCTATCCCTGCCCACACCCCCCTACCCCCTACCCCCTAATTGTTTTTTCAGTGTCTAACATTTTTACTCCCCCCACCTTTATTCTCTCTATGCTCCCCTCTCCGCCTCCCCCCCCCCCCCCCCCACCCGATGCAAAAGAGTCTGGATTCCCCAGTGGATGTAACCGATGGTAGTAACTGCTCCGTTATGTTTTTGTGGTAGGAATCCATGGAAGCTCTTATTCACCACTTCAAGCTTTACACTGAAGGATATCAAGTTCCCCCTGGTGCAACTTACACAGCAATTGAAGCTCCTAAGGTAAGATGTTTACACTCCAAATACACTCCTTTGGCTAATCACAAGAGACAGTCTTTCTTCATGATCAGTTAGCTATTCCACAAGGGTGACTACTTGACTTCAGTTGGAAATCTCTGTAGTGGAGTAAATTTTTGCACCAAAAAATGTGGGAACAGACTTTGGCAGGATATTTCTGTACCATCTTGGAACTAAAAAGAACAGTGTCTTGGCTGTGTTGTACAAAATGAGTAATGGATTAATTGATATGGTCATAAATAATTACTTCCACTCACACTCTGATCTCAGATATTTAGATGAAGCAACTAAGCATATCTATTTTTATTCTTTTTTTCCAAGAACTATAAGACTTTGGAATAGCCTACATTTAGTTGAAAGTTGCTTATTGTCTACTTTTAAGTCTAAGTTTCTTGTTTATTTAGCCAATTAATTTTACTATATATTTTTATATTTTTAATTTAGATAAATGTTGTTTTGTACAGTTAGTGTGGTGTCTGCAAGGATTTATACCAAATTAATTAAATGTAGACGAAGAAAATCGATTGAAAATGCATAATTGCCATTTTGCTAGGAGCCAGTGTTAATTTTTGTTCTTATTTTTGACAACCCGCCTCGATTAGCTATGCTAACTGCGGGTTGCCAACGTTTTAAAATATTGTTTTATTAATAATGAAATAAAATTGTTGTTGTTGTTGTTGTTGTTGTTGTTGTTGTACTGTCCTACTCAAAACAACAACAATACATTCAATAAAGACAAAGGCAATCCAATGAAGCAGTCAGAAGTTAAAACAAATACATAAAACCGGCTCCAAGCACGGGAAAAATGCATTTGAGGAGGTCACAATAGCGCTTATGCATGTACAAAACAAGGCTTGGTTGATGCATTTTAAGCCGGTGATGTCATCATGCATTGGGCCTATTGATTTTGGCTTTACTTCTGATTGGTTGAGAAAATAGCGCAGGTTTTTTAACCTACTTTAAAGCCAAATAATGCAAATTGAAAGAAAACACGAATTAGAGTATTTTTCATAACCAAAGTAACCAATCACAACAGTTGCAGACAATCAAATGAACCAATCAGAACGCGAAGCAAATACATGTAGCCGGCACCAAGCGCGGGAAAACATGTGCGAGAATAGCGTTCCGCCCAGATGACGTCATATTTGGCAGCATAGCATTGTGGGATCGAAATGCGGACAAATATTTCAAAATGGCTGCCTCGGAAACACCAGTTTTTGCGATTCCTGTACATGCTGTGGATAATTGTCGAGTTGTACCCAAGAACAGTGCTTCGTAGTACCTGCTTTTTTCGTAGCTACCTGCATAGTTCTTGAATGTTTGTACGCATTTCCATCCCATGATGCTGCGCGCCAATTCTAGTTTTTGAATCTGGGCGGAACGCTATTGCATGGTTTTCGTCTTACTTCTGATTGGTTGATAAAGTGGCGGGAAATGTTTTAGCCAATCACAAAGAGAAACAATGCAAAACCCAAGCAATTGCAAAATTACTTGCGACATTCAATTGAAAACCGCCCTAATCTGACACTTTTTTTGCTTGTTTACTTTCAAGGGAGAGTTTGGTGTTTATTTAGTGTCAGATGGCACTAACAGACCTTATCGCTGCAAGATAAAAGCTCCTGGCTTTGCACATTTGGTAAGTGCTCAATTATTCTTGGCAACAAAATGTAGAGATTTTACTTTTTCTTGACATCTAGACGTTGAACGAGGTTTAGCCTCGTTTGGTGCTAAGCTTGTTTTCGTCCTACAGCATCATAAAATTACTGTTTTCATTTATAACTGTGGCAGACGCCTTGAACTCGTGGATTCCTTGATCTCGATTACATAAAGGATTTTATTGAAACGTTCGCCTTGAGGCAGGGTACACCTGAATGCATTGGAAATATTTCGTTTACCTTTCAAGCAATCCAAAAACTCTATGCTCGTCTCATGAATCTATGTTATGGGGTGTTTTGTATTTTTGTATTTTTTATTTTTGGTTAGGTTTGGAAGGAAATCGCTTTTCCTCTTAGGCCCCGTCCACACTACGTCGGATAAATTTAAAAAAGCAACTTAATGTCACTGTTCCGATCCGCAGACTTCACCGAGCGCAATCATAAAGAAGTGGCTCCAAAGTTTATTGAGGATTCCCAAAAAACTCCAACAGGGAGGGAGGGAGGGGAATCTTTTAACAGAGCTCAACAGTGAGTAAGTCAACTGAAGGCAAATGTGCCTTTGAAACTTGTACAGTACCTTTTATAGTTAGACAGTGTATAATGCTTAGACCAATGGCCGAGGCTGTAACATACAAATGCTAGACTTCACATGATAGAAAATACGACATGAATGGGGCATTTACGACCTTTAGCGAACGTGAACTAAGCTATCGCCCGGATGAGGTTGATAGTACTACAATAGGGCTATATATGAAAAGTCTAGACAAAAGTATACAGAGATACATTTACACGCCTAAGTTGCGAGTCAAAGTCCAGTTACAAAAATACATGTCCCACGGCCCTCAGAGCATCACGCTCCATTAACTGCGTTTTACATTTTTGTATTGTAAAACTTTCTTTATTTATACGGTTGGGCCTTCCATCCACACTGATCCGAAAAAAATGTCCACCGAAAGCGCAACTTCTCGAAAACGCTCTCCAGTGTGCATAAATTTGAAACTCCGGCTAGGCGTTTTAGTGTGGACGGAAAACTTTTGTTGCGTTTTCAAAGTAAAAACGCCGTTTTCAAATTATCCGGCATAGAGTGGACGGGGCCTTAAAAAATGCATTCAAATTTAGGTGTACCCCCACCTTAATAGAGTTTTACGGAAAGAAAAGGTGTTGTAGCATGTTTTTGACCGAAACAGGTCTTTAAACCGACTTTACCCTTTAACTCCCAAGAGTGCCATACATCAAAATTCAAGAAAAATTCCAAATTTCCTTTTTTAAAATAATGAAAAACAAATGGTACCATGCAAAAGTACTGCTGAAGAGGTTTCATTTGAATGGTCACACCATACGATTTAGTCAACAGACTCAAAAGTTAGAATAAATGGTACCATGCAAAAGTACTGCTGAAGAGGTTTCATTTGAATGGTCACACCATAAAATTTCGTCCACAGACTCAAAAGTTAGAGCTACACTACATGTCGCCATAATTGACTCTGGGAGTGAAAGGGTTGAACACGACAATTTCTTCAAGTTTCGCAGCTACCTCGTCCCCAGGGTATCTGTTCTTCCCGTCCCCTCTCGCACCAGGGGGCGGAAAGAGGACACTACTTATCTTACTCTGGTTTTATTCTCTGCAGGCTGGTCTGAATTTGATTTCCCAAGGACATATGTTGGCAGATGTTGTCGCAATTATTGGTAAGTTCACGTATCCGCCCGTCTTAAGGTGGATTTCTACTGTCGCGTAATTTATACGAGCGTACGGACGTTATTTTACGCGGTGGATTCTCCCTGGATTCATAAAATAGAACAAAAGTAATGCTCATAACATTTCCAAGTTAAAAAGCTAGGGTGTTTGGATATCCGAGGAAGATCAACTAATCACGATGCTCTATTGATCATCAAGAGAAATCCGCAAAGTGAATTACAGAGGATTTGCGGTGATAAATAACAGTGCATGTAATTACATTTACAATGCATTTAACATAGCCTGTTCCAGGCGTTCAGATTGTGGGGAAAGCGCAAATAGTTGGGGAAGACGCGAAGAAAAGCGAGCGAAAAAAAGCGGGGAGATTGGGGAGAGGAAGTCTCCCCGCATTTTTTTCGCTCGCTTTTCTTCGCGCCTTCCCCAACTATTCGCGCTTTTCCCCACTATCCGAATGCCTGGAACAGGCTAATTTAACAATACATTTAACCGCATTTACATTGTTAAAAGTACATGTAACTGCATTTACATTGCATTTAACAGTGCATGTAACCGCATTTACAGTGCATGTAACCGCATTTACAGTGCATTTAACAGTACATGCAACAGTGCAGGTAACCGCATTTACAGTGCATTTAGCACGCACGTGACGTAAGGTTCATTATGACCCGTCTTTATTTTATAAAAGAAATGAAAAAAAACTTGTTCCTCGTGCATCGTTGAGTTATATAAGCACTTGGGAATTTTTAAGAACACTCGAGAAGTGCGAGAAGCACTCGGCTCGTGTTTCTCTGCACTTCTCTCGTGTTCTTAAATATTCCCGCGTGCTTTTAATATATAACTCAATAATGCACTAGGCGCGTTTTTTATTTCTTTATTACATTGTTAACAGTACATGTAACCGCATTTACATTGCATTCAACAGTGCATGCAACCGCATTTACATTGCATTCAACAGTGCATGCAACAGTGCATGTAACCGCATTTACAGTGCATTTTACATTGCATTTAACATTGCATTTAACAGTGCATTTAACATAGACTTACCGCAGGAGTGAACGACTTTGGGAAAGTCTACATTTAACAGTACATTTAATATTACATGTAACCGTGCATTTAACTGCATTTACCGCGGTAAACGAGTGGTATTACCGAGTATTAACAAGTGGTATTACCGAGTATTAACGAGTGGTGTTACCGAGTATTAACGAGTGGTGTTTCCGAGTATTAACGAGTGGTATTATCGTGGTATTACCGAGTGTGGTTTCCCGCGGGATTTTTTACCATTGTCAGTAGTGGTGTAACGATTAATCGAATTCTCGATTAATCGCGATTATGACCATTCGGTTCGATTCACGATTCTTTGCTTCCACGTTTCGATTTTGGTTCGATTTTTGCATACCTTTTCCCGGGTTCCTTAATGACTTATTTAATTGTGAAATCAGAATTCATAACTCTTTAAAATCTGCGTTTTTGATTGACGAGCAAAGGCATTTGCAGTTCGTGCACCATTTTGTGTTGCCTGGTAAAATTGCTGCCTATCTACCACTCCTTGAGAATTTCCAAATAAGGCAAACCATGTGCAACACACTCATTGACACGTTCTCAAACATGGCGACGCACGATCTTGCCTGCATCTTTAAGATCAGCTGTGTGGAAATATTATGGTTTTCCGGCTAAAGACGGTACAACAGATAAGTCTAAAACTATCTGCAAGAAACATTTGCATAATCAAATCGAAATATTCGAAATCGAAAGGCAATAATCGAAATCGAATCGAATCGCAAGGAATATGAATCGTTACACCGCTAATTGTCAGCACGTTGAAACAGTATTAACGCCTGTACATGTCTTTTCTCTCTCACCAGGTACTCTCGACGTTGTGTTTGGAGAAATTGATCGCTAACTTTCTAACTAAACAAGGGAATTCATGTTTTCCTGTAATAGAGGCTTTGCTTTACGACCTCTTTGAATTCGGTCTGCCAGATCATTTTTTTAAGAGTTCAGTACCCATGTAACTATGAATTGACATTGTGTCATAACTAGCCACGCAAACATACTTAGGGTTCGTCATGCCCGCCTCCCCCCCCCCCCCCCCCCCCCCCACGGGGAATGGATTGCGTGACAACACCATAGGTCGTGATACTAGTGGAGTGTACTTTCTGGCCATATCAACATTGTAAGTGTATGCCTTTGTAAAATAGAACTGTCGAAGATTTAAATAAAGAATTAGTAAAAACAAGTTGTGATCCTATATATTTGAAGGACTGGGTGAATAATTTTTCACTCACAAATTGTGTTTTTAGAGAAAGTTAAGGTGAAAGAAAGTCAGTAAAGCCTAAAGATCCTCTATTTTGACAAAAAAATATATACAGTTGAACCCCTCTAATACGGAGACCGAAGGGACAGAGCAAAGTGTCCGTATTAGAGAGGTGTACGTATTATAGAGGTCACTACGATAACGTCACTTTGAAAACTCCACTGACAGTTTGTTCAGTAACTAAAAACAGGCCCACACTCGTCTTTTAACTACATTTTGATTAGTATACAGCATCGAGAAACTGTCTATCAGTAGTGTACTACATTGTAAAATTCTCAGCTACATAAGGTATACGAATCACTGTTTTAAAACGAAACCAGCTACAACACAATGCTGCATGTGAAAAAGTAATATAAAATACAATTCTGAAAACGTCTTTTGATATATGTTTGTAACTACAAACAGGAATTGTATTTTTTACCACAATTGCCGCTAAACTCGCAATCTGATTGGTCGACGTGAGTGGTAAATGAGAGTCCAGACAACGGTGCTGACGCAAACATCACGTGCGCTTGAAAGAAACCAATCAGATTGCGAGAAAGTTATAGACAACGCTTGCTCTTTCTTTGCTGTCACGTTTTGTAACAAGACTTCGATTCTTCCTTGTATTTTTTCTAAATATTGTTGTAAAAAACAAATTTACACCGGTTTTCCCTGGTGTGGACTCTTATTTACCACGATTTACGTCATCACATGGTCAAAATTTGTTGCTGACTCACTCAGCTGCGCCTCGTGAAATTTACATTCCATGTAAATTTGTTAAACTTACTTAAACTATCATCACCTGATCACCTTTAGTGGATCCGTAATAAAGAGGTTAAGTTAATATGAATTTGCTCTCTGGGGCCGAGATTTAGTGTCCGTTGTCCGTATTAGAGAGGGTCCGTATTATAAAGAGGTTTTTTTTTAAAGAAAATATGCGAGAATTTTGTCGGGACATAGGAAACTGTACGTAATAGAGAGGTGTCGGTATTAGAGAGGTGTCCGTAAGGAGAAGTTCTTGCCCTTTTTAAAATTCTACATTGCCTTTATACACCCAGCCACTCGTTTGTAAAATAGAGATAATGTTACGAGGAGTTCGCTTTCTTTCTTTGGTCAAAACTTGTTCCTCATACACGAAATGCTTTAAGGAGGCTCGCAACAGTTATAATTTTTTTTTTTGCTGTGGGGTGTATATTGTAAAACTAAAAATTTCTCAGGGAAGACATGCTTCAACTGCTTTTACACTTCATCAAGTTTATGAAATGTGATCAAAGTTTTATGTTTCGCTGGTTTCCAAGCGACGGTGGTTACCATAACAATACCAGCTTATTGCCCTTTTTCTAATCAATGTCTTTCTTTCTCATATTCTATTTTTATAGTACCCACGTATCACTAGCTGCAGACGAAGTTTTAAGAAAAGTTATAAATCGGTTTTCAATGAAATCAAAAATCATTTTTTGGGTATGACATGGTGATCACTCCCGTATTTTTTTCAATACCTTAAAGCAAATTTAAATTATGACTTTCTCTTTTCCGTTCAAACATCTTTGATGATAACGGAGACTTCTCAAAAGACATTAACCCCTTGGGTGACCGCGATTTTAAGACGTTTATTTTTAAAAATAGCGCAAAGAAAACGCAAAAGAGTAATTAAGCATAAAGCAATTTCTTTCCAAAATGCCTTTGCATAATATTTAAAAAAACAGCCATAATGTTTGTCCATTTACTTTGCAATAAATTCGTAGTCTTAAACACATTTGTGGTAGCAACGAAGAAGGCTTAATCACGGCAAGATTTCAGGTGTTATTTGTTGTCTTTGAACAAGGGTTTTATTTGCTTAACCCTTGTTACTGTTTTGTGTTTTGTTTGAGCTTTTTTGAAGGAACTTTTGGTGTCCCCTTTAATACAGGTTTAACTGTAATAAATGTTGTATATTACGAGCGTTGAAAACTGTACACAATCAACTCTCACAACTGTACATCCCTATAATGCAGAACACGTCTCTGAGACGGCACAAACTTGAGCTCTACAACTGTCTCATAGAGCGCTTAATTTCGCAATTGCTTTGGTTTTGCATTGCTACGCCTTGTGATTGGCTAAAAACTCTTGCGCCACTTTCTCGACCAATCAGAAGTAAAACCAAAACCAATCGTGACTTGGTCGCACGCGTTTTCCCGCGCTTGGCGCCGGCGACACTGATGTATTTGAGTTCTGATTGGTTCATTGGATTGTCTGCGTCTGTTGTGATTGGTCGAAATGATAACTTACGACACTCAATTGACAAATGACAGTTTCGAGAAAAAATCATTGAGATATACAAGCTTTTGTAAGTAAAAAGGCTTACTGCAATTTTTTACGTCGCGCTATTTCTTACACAACGAGCAGCGAATGGACATTTTGCCACGCTAGAATTAATTAAACGTACACAAATTGAAAGTTGTTAGCTAGTCCCGCCCGAATTTCACTTAATTTTTTAAAACTGAGCTCTCTGTAAGGCAGACAGCCAGGGCTGGTCCCGGCTTAGATAGAGTTCATTGTAAAACTGTTATTCTGACTTTACGAGGTCAATGAAAATAGAGGTTTCTGCGAGCTGCTACGTATGCACTACCTCACTCCACTAACACAAGACATTCAAAGTGAAATAGTTTATTTAGGATAAGTCAGTCAGTCATCTTATGAATGTATCCTTATAGCATATTGTCTACTCTCCTGATCCTTTAAAATTACATTTCACTTACGTACATTGTATTTCAAAAGTTCAGAACGCAGCTGCGAAAAACCTCCCTTATTATGTATCAGTTTATTTGAGAGCTACGCAACAAAAACGTTTTAACTGCTGTTTCGTTCTTCGTTAGCATGGCATAGGATACAGGCACAGGACACAGGGCTTTCGAGCCTGTATATCAATGTCATATGAGGCTTTTTTTTTGTGAATTTTATGGTGAGTTAAAGGAGAGTGTGAGGAAGAAATTGGACGAAATTTATAAAAATGAGAAATGGTGGAGATTTAAATCTGAATATGAAGCTAATAATTTGTGGATGAGTACCTACGCATTGGTATCAACTGTTTGTTGGTTTTTGGTTTTTAAAAAAATAATTTTTCGTCTTCTATCAAAACGGAATCCTAATATAACGAAGTGGCAAGGGATTGGGTAGTTTGTTTATTTTAACGGAGGTTCGTTATATGAGGGTCTATTATAGGGGATCGCACAGTCCGCAAACCGCCATAGTTTGTTCTTCCTAAACCGCAATCCGCTTTGGTTTTTTCCTCAAGACCGAAACCGCCGATAATTCTTGACCGTAAACCGCCAGATAAATACGAATGTACCCGCAAACCGACACTAAAAAATGGCTTAAACCGTCAGCCCGCCAGAGTATAATAGACCCTCTTATATCGGAGTTCTGTTCCACACGTTTTAATTTAACTGGGTTGAAGAATACAGTTTGTTATACCGGGGTTTCGTTACATCGGGGGTTCCACTGCGGGGCAGTTGAACCCCAAGTGCCAAGGGACTGGGGAATGTATTCGAGGGTTTATATCTGGATTCTTTTTTTTTTTAATTTTTTTTAATTTTTTTATTTATTTTTATTTTTATTTTTATTTCTTTTTTTCTCTTAATAATAATGCTTTTATTGAACAGTACACTTAATACTTACAGTACAGTACATTACACTGCTCTCGGCATACAATACAAGATAAAGTAGTAATAATATACCTTTTATTTGTATTTAACTCGGGGAGGAGGGGAGCCTGGAACTAGTTTGCTTGAGTCTGCGCTGTAGAACTCTGAACTCGTGCTTGGTCTGTACTGACTTTCTGTGAGCTTTATGCATGTCGAGTTTTCGTAAAATATGTCGCTAAGGAGGAGTACCAGGACAAGGAAGCCTCCCTCCACATTACAGGGCTTCCATTTGGATTTAGACCCAATAGCAGAGAAAGTTAACGCAACCACGGCAAGCCCAACGATCCCGGTGGATCAGGCTCGGATGTCACGAGCGATCAGTGATGAATTGGGCCAAGTGGAGTCCCTACTGCAAACCTTGACGCCCGAAGCAGGAAAACAGTCTGCTATCAGTACCAGCAACCTTACAACAAAGAACTTGGAGTTAGAGCTTGAACTAACACGAGCCAGAATCGAGCTCGCTCGACTTCAGTCCGATATGACACACGTTGCCCAATCCAAGATGGCGGCTACGAATTCCGCAAACGTCAACGCGCAGAACCAAGGCCAAAATGCAGCCCAAAGACCAGCCGTCCCTTCTCTAGCAACATTGCAGACCGACCCAGCGGTCCAGGAGGAACTCAAAGCCTTAGAGGATTCACTGGGGGACCCAATACTTCTGGGAATATCTGACGAATTGGCGGACCCAGCGCAAAAACTACTGGAACCCAGCGCCACCCCCAGAGGTAAGCGACCTCTTCTGATCCCAGATTTTGTTAGCTCCCTCCCAGTTCTCCTGGAAGAGGACCAGGAGACCGTGCTCGGTGCGTCTGGTGGCACTCAAATAATACTCAAGACCAACCTGGAGAAGAAGCCCAAACTCACCAGCATCACATTTCCACAATGGGCAGCAGCAAATTTCCGCATAATGCACACACTTGTCAAAGAAGGTGATTTACCATCAATGACAGATATTATGAATTACATATCTTATGGCACTAAGGTTTCGGAGTTGGCAAAGATTTACCCAATAGCCCGTGTCGTCCAATATGATGACCTCTACCGACGAATGCAATTTGCTACCAGTTGTAAGTGGGGTACAGAGAGTCAGTTCATCTACCAGCAAACCTTAAACAAACCTGATACAAACCAGCCAGGTTTAGCCAGGCAACCTGGCCGCCCTACTAATAGAACAACCCCCACCATCAACCCAGCAACGGGAAAGCAAGTGTGTTATGATTTCCAAAGGCGACAAGGCTGCAGCTATGGTACTGCTTGCAGATATGACCATGTGTGTATTAAACCACAGTGCATGGGGGACCACCCACAATGGAAGCATCCATCCCCCTCTGTGCAACACCCCCAAGCCTGAACTCACACTCACCGGCAGAGCTATTTCCCAATTCTTCAGTGGAGCCACATGCAGGGGATAGCTCGACTGCATCATCCATAGCAGGGGAATGCCCCAACATTGGTTTAGGAGCAGCAGAGTGTGTTACTACATGCAATCAATCAGCAGGGCCTTCGTGTATTGATGTGCAGCAGCCCGACGCAACCTGTATTTCCACGGACTTAAAGTTTGAAATATGGGCGAATGAACTAATTAATGATTCAGACAGAGATTTTATTCTCACAGGTATTCGAGAGGGTTTTGACTTAATCCAGCGTGATGCAAATGTTCTACCAGCTTTCACAAAGAATAACAAATCAGCTCTCAGACCAGGTGCTAAAGACCAGATGGAAGAACAACTGTGTAAGGGCCTCTCACAAGGCCATTTTGCTCTATCAAAAACACCTCCCACCATTGTTAATGCTATCGGAGCTGTACCCAAAAGGGACTCTTCAGAACTGCGAATGATAATGGACTGTAGCCGCCCCTTTTCAGCGAGTGCTAATTCTTACATGGACCTTGACCATTACAAATATGTTACAGTTGATGAGGCAGCATGTAAAGCCAAACCAGGCTTCTGGCTTGCTAAGGTGGATTTGAAACATGCGTATAGGAGTGTTGGAACACATCCTAATAGCTGGAAAGTTACCGGTATGTCCTGGCATTTTCAAGGTTCTACCAACACTACGTTCTTGTATGATAAACGTCTCCCCTTTGGCGCTCGAACATCTCCAATGATCTTCCACCGCCTTACTCAGTCAGTTTGCAGGATGATGGCTCGACGTGGCTTCACCGTGCTAGCTTACCTGGATGATTTCCTCATCATAGAACCCAGTCAGCAGCTGTGTCAAATAGCCTTGGACACTCTCATCAATTTGCTTCAATCACTTGGTTTCACCATAAACTTCTCAAAGGTTGTTCATCCCAACCAATCCCTGTGTTTTCTCGGAGTCGAAATTGATACAGTGAATCGTGAACTACGCCTTCCCAGCAACCGTGTCTCTGAGCTTTTGGAACTCTTGACCTTGACTATGTCTAAGCGCAAGTGCTCAAAACATCACCTTCAGCGCCTCGTGGGCAAACTTAGCTGGGCTGCTCGCGTCGTCAGAGGGGGCCGGACCTTTCTGCGACGCCTGATCACTGTCATGAATTCTGTGAAATATCGCCACCACCATCTCTACCTTAATACCCAAGCAAGAGCGGACCTTCAGTGGTGGGCATCCCTGCTTCCTGTTTTCAACTGCAAATCCCTCTTCCCGGAAGAGTTCCCTATGATATTAGCCCCAGCATATACTGACGCTTCAACTGCAGGTGGTGGTTGCTGTTGGCAAGGTGACTGGCTATATGTAAACTGGACACTAGATTTCCCAGATATCTTTCCCCTGCATATCAACTACAAAGAGACTTTCATGATCCTCCAGGCAGTCAAACGTTGGGCCCCATCTTGGTCAGGGCAAAGGGTTTTCATCAAGTCAGATAGTGAAGTGGCAGCGACAATCATAAACAAAGGAACCACCCCCTGTCCTATCATAATGGATTGGGTTCGGGAACTTTTCTGGTTGCTGGAATTCCATGCTATCCATTTGACTGTTGATCACATCCAAGGATCATCTAATGTTATTGCAGACAGAATTTCTAGACTTGATGAGAAACGCCACCAAGACGCGCTTCGAGCATGGCTCTCTCAGTCCTCTTCCTCTACTAAAGGCCTTTTATCTCACATGTCTCCTTTGTCTCTTGCTACCTTCAGATTCGGACGACCTGTTGAGATTAGACATGGAAGTTCGTAAATATCGGAAACAAGCCTACGCAACTTCCACCAAGGCCACCTACAAAAGTCAGCTACGAGCCTACCTCACATTTTGTGCTTATTATGGGTACCAGCCACTACCAGCCACCACTATTACACTTAGTCGCTATGCAGCCTTCTTGGCCAGATCTTTGTCCGCATCTTCAATTTCAGCATACCTGAACATTGTTCGCATTCTCCATTTGGAACATGGCCTTGAAGACCCTACCAAGAATAATTTTCATTTAGCGACAACATTGCGCGGTATTCGTCGCTGCAAAGGACTTACCGTGTCTCAGAAAAAACCGATGACCCCTGAAATGCTTCTGTTGATGAAGAAACACTTGAACATGGCAGACCCAGTCCATGCCAACTTCTGGGCTATCTGCTTGGTTGGTTTCTTCGGACTTCTCCGTAAAGCAAATATGCTACTAACAGGTGTTGCCAAGTTCAATCCCTTAAAGAACCTTCGGAGAAGTGACATTGTGTTCTTCCCTGCTGGATGGGTCATCATTGTCAACCGCTGGTCCAAAACCATTCAGTTCAGGCAACGAGTCCTCACCATTCCTCTGCCACACATCCAAGGCCACCCCCTGTGCCCCTATGCAGCTCTACAGCATGCTTTCAAGCTTGTTCCAGCCCCTTTGTCTGGTCCAGCCTTTGTCTTGCCAGCACCTTCCAGCAAGGGCCTTATACCTTTCACACATGGAAAGTTTGACAGTCTTCTTAAACTGATGGCCTCTAGAGCTGGTCTAGATCCATCACGCATCAGTGGTCACAGCCTTAGAGCGGGTGGGGCCACCCTGGCCTTTCAGGCTAATATTCCCGAGGAATTAATTAAACGATTAGGAGACTGGCAGTCTGATGCCTTCAGATCCTACATTCATATACCAATTAAGTATCGTATGCATGCTATTCGCCAAGTGGCCTTGTTTGTTTGATTGTTTCGTTTATGGGTATGGGGTAGGTCGTTTTCCTCCCTAGGGCAGTTTATTTTCAATAAATGGAAGGGCCTGTTTTCTGGCCCTTTCCTCTACCCCATACTTGTTTTTCACCTAGTCTCACACTAGAGTTAAGTAGTAATAATATACCTTTTATTTGTATTTAACTCGGGGAGGAGGGGAGCCTGGAACTAGTTTGCTTGAGTCTGCGCTGTAGAACTCTGAACTCGTGCTTGGTCTGTACTGACTTTCCCTCCCCTCCCTCCCATACATGTAGTTGCTTTAGTTTGTTGATGTTATACTGTTTGGGCAGTTTATTTTCAATAAATGGAAGGGCCTGTTTTCTGGCCCTTTCCTCTACCCCATACTTGTTTTTCACCTAGTCTCACACTAGAGTTAAATAATACTACACATAACACCTACAAACAATATCTACGTTAAATTACGGAGACGTACTAACACAATTAACCTTAAAAATTACGTAACATTATATACTCATTAAACATAATAATAGTAGCCAACGTAGCAGCAGTCTGACATAGTTATTAAATTACACAGCCCGACGTCAATGACCATTTCTTGTTAAATTGGCTTACAGTGTTATTCTTAAAGCATATATATTTTTCTATTTCGTATTTAATTTTTACTTTTATCTTAAATCCTGCTATATTTGGAAGTATTTGAGTTCTTCTGCAATCCCATAAATAGACTTTGGCAATTAATAACAAATCATTCAGTAAAGGGCATTTTGAAACTATAATACCTATCATTATATCCTGCAAGATAAGGTGTACAAATTCTTTAGTCAGCTGATAATAAAGGATTTCAAATGCTTTCCAAAAATTTAAAGAGTATGTACAGTGGAAGAACAGATGGTATAAGGTTTCTATTTCTAATTTACAGAAAGAGCATCTATCGTCTGTAACATAACCTATCTTATATAGTTTATAATTTGTATATAATATAGAGTTAAGGACTTTGTATTGGAAAGCTTTGACGTATCTGGATTCTGTTCCGTACATTTTACTATACTATTACTGTGCTGAATATGGGGGTTCGTTATATCAAACTTCCACTGTATTGTTGTTTTATTTCAATTCAGCTGCAATATCTCCTTAAACAGACACTTTACCGCCGAAATAACGAAATTTTACTATCGCCAAAGGCCACCAAATATACAACTAAATTGGACAAGAATATTTTATAGACCCGAGGTCTATAGAGCAAAACAGAAGCAGTAATTTGGAGAATAACTGCAGGGTTTAATACAAGGATGGAAGTGACCGTACAATTAATCAATTTTGATTTCGTGACACGGCGAATTTTGAGATTTTAGACGTTATTTTATTTCATGCTTCTTTGAGTTCATCACTTTTTGTGAGTTTCTTTCTATTTTAAGATATTCATGAAAACACGATATTCCAGCCGGAACAATGTCCTTTTTGATGGGGATTTTTCAGAGTACGCTTCAGCTGGTTAGTATTCCATGTATGACCCCATGATATGTCCTGAGATATATAGCTAACTGGTTCAAGGGCAATTTTTGGGTATTAAAACGAAATTACAAAATCTGTGCGTTACCATCGTCGCAGTTGGACTTCCAAGGAGACTTTTTTGTGTGCATCAGTAAAATTTAGGGCAATAAAAAAAGAACCATCGAATCGTACAGCAATGTGAAGTTTGTAGCCTCTAAAACAGACGATAAACTGCAGGGCTGATCTGACTCTGTCAAAAAATAGACTTTGCGAGACACCATCACGACAGTCACCGATAAAGTGGGATCGCAACCGTGGACAGCCGTTTCGTTGGCGCACTAAGCGTCTCATTTTCGCGCTTTTCTCCACGACCGCGGATTGTTGATATTTGTCCATGTGTCCAGTCCAAAGTCTATACTTCATATCGTGCGAACGAGGTTAAACCGACATTTTGTGGGTTGTATGTTTTGGCTTGCGGGATCTAAAACTTCGGTATTAAGTGTAGATATTTTATCAGTTAAATACTAAACATTTCGCTAATTAGTCTTCGAGAAAGGCTGCCCAGCCATGAATTGATGCATCAGATAGTCTGTGATCGCATCGCTTTGGCCCGATTACGCTGGAAATATGCGATATTTGGCCGCCATAAGTGAGCTCAGCTGCGCTGTGTTGTTGTAAATGCAAGTGAGAAATATTTTTATGCTCTCTGGCTAGAAGACGGATCTCACCTACATGGAAGACTTTGAGGAAACTCAGGTCTTTAAGGAGAGTATAAAACGTTATTTTAATTGAATTTGCAAGATAACTTTACCGGTAATCAGCGGAGTAGCGTGAAACGTTTTCAAGATGGCGGCGGATATGAAATCACCGGCATCCGACCTCAACTTGGGAGACTACCAAGCTCTCCCGCTGCTTTTTCAGCACCTAAAACGAATCCTCGAAGATAACACAGAGTATTTTGAAAAATATACGTCCAAGGCAGTGTACAAGACATTTTTCGATGGATTTAATTTGATGCTGACAACGATAGATACGTTGGAAGAAAGTGCGATTTTGCTTGCAAGGACGGCACCTTTATATGACTACAACAGTGATATCAAAGGGAATGGCTACAGGAGTTTGATAAAACTCGTGGAACAGTGTATCCGTTCTGTTACAGAGCTGTCCGCTTATTGCCAGTCCCATCGAGATAGATTTTACTTTCGTTCTCATCATTATAGCTTAGAAGTAGAAGCATTTGCAAATGTTTTCCAACGGACGTCCGAGTTGTTACAGTTTGCGAAAATCGTTGTGGAGGACAGTGTGCCAGACAACTTATTTCCTGAGTGTTTTGACTCTAAAGTCATGCTAGAAGTGGAACAATTGGATAGAGAGTGCTTTTACGGCAGAACTTTGGGATTCCAGGTAAGATTCAACACGAGGTTTACAGGGCTGTCACTAAGATTTCAAGTTGCTGGGTATATGCAATTTAAACAGCTAGCAAGTTCTTTTGGTTTTATTTTTCTTCTGTTTCCTATGCAAGTAGCTGGGGTTCATGCTCATAGAAAACGGGGGAAATCCCCGGCCCCCGGCTCTTAATGACAGCCCTGGGTTTAATACCGTATTGGCAGACTAACACTGCACGACCAAGCAACAATAAATGTCCCAGTTTATGTAAAACATAAAACTGTAAGGAAAACTAGATATTCTGACCCAATGAAATTTATTCAAATACAGACATCATGTGACGAATACAAATTTAGTTTTTGGCCCAGAACAAAAATTAATGATTGGAATAGTTTACCATTACATATTATAAACAGGACCTTGACCAGTAATTTTAAGGCAGCTGTTAATGATTATCACCTTGCCTAAGTTAGACTAATAGGCCATTTCTGAGTTGCCTTTAGCCTCTCTATCAAAGCGAGGCTAGGTGCGAAACCTTTCATATGAAAATGAGTTTTCATTCACATGCAAATAAAACCTATTTGCATGTGAATGAAAACTCTTTTTCATAAGAAAGGTTTCGCACCTAGCCTCGCTTTAATAGAGAGGCTAAAGGCAACTCGGAAATGGCCTATTATCATCATTTTTATTTGCACTATTGTTTACATTTTGCACTTTGCAGTGAAACTTGCTGTATGGCCATTAGGGTCATTAGGATGTAAATCATGTAGATGTAGATGTATAGTTTTAGTTTTAGTTATTTTTAACATTGACAGATGAGCAAGTTTTCTATAACAAGTTTTGACTTGGCAACTTTTACTTGCTCTTGTGTAAATAAAATCTTGTCAAGATTTTCCGGATCATGTGTACTTAAGGCACCCGTCGGCCCACTATCGACCATCACTATTGGCCAAGTATCGGTCAACATATTGGCCGATACTCGGTCGACATATGGTCGAGTGTCGGTCGACATGTCGTTCGCATATAGGCCGATATGTTGATCAATATTCGGTCGGCATGTTGATCAGTGTATCGACCGAGTGTCAGTCGACATATCAGCCGATACTCGATCGATATGTCAACTGACATGTCGATTGATGCGCGATCGTCACTTGGTCAGTATGTTGGTCAACACTCAGTCGACACCTCAAGTGTTATGTTACAATGAACTGTCGGCAGCATATCGGTTGACTGTCGGTGGCATATCAGTCGACTGTCAGTATTGTGACATTTTGTTGAACGTCTTCTTTTGCTGAAATGTCACCCGTATCCTCCACCTGGCACACAGGGAACGCGAAAAAAGACCCTCAGTGCCCCCATATGGGTATAGAGCCAAGACAAGAATTCAGATTGTTGTTCAAACGGCCGTCATTTCAAATTTGTATCTAATGCAACATGACGTCTGAACAAGCACTGGGTCAGAGAAGGTAATAATTAATAATTGACATAACTTTTGGAGATAAGGGGTCTTTATTTATTCTTTGTTACACTAATTGTCGAATAACATAATGGCTACTTTTTAAAAAATGGGTACTCTCTGCCAATGTTTTTTTTACCTGTTGTGGTTCAAATTTTTCTGTGGTTTGAAAATTTTATAAGATTCTCTTATAGATTTTATCCCTTATAGATTTTATAAGATTCCCTTATAGATTCCCTTATAAGATTTGAGATACGAGTAGCATAACCAAATACCATAAGTATATGTTGTGGTTCAAATTTTTCTGTGGTTTGAAAATTTTCAAACCAGTTTGATTTTTGTTTTCCTTTATCTCTGATTATGGTAATGAATCAAGGACAAAGAAAAATGAAAATTAAACTGCTTTGAAAATTTCAAACCAAAGAAAAAATTGAACCACAACATATACAAGAAATCTATAGGAAACTAGCAAGAAAAATATGTAACATATTTTAAATCAGACAATATACATGTACTACGCTACTCTCTTATTCATGAAAAGAATGTACGTTTTTTCTTTTTTGCTTACGCTCTGATGAGCAATACCGAATTTGCAATTCAAAATGTGTTCCTCCCTGAAGATAATATTGGAACTCTCTAATTGTTGTTTCTACTTTGACTGAAAACTGTAAGAATAGCGTTTGCAATAATTATCAGGAGGGGTAGGTAGCAAATAACGAACTTCATATAGGAAAATATTGGGTAATACCCCAATCCTAACAGGTAAATCACCTTCTGATCTGTCAAAAGTTATGTACGATCCCCCTCTTTCTCCCCACTCCTCCAATATACCAGCCCAGTCAAAATGTTTTTGAGTAATAGGCAAGATGGCTTGAGCAGTAGGCAGCAGGCCACAAGCTTGTTTGGATGCCATCTTGTTTGTAAGTGCAAGAGCATTCACCAATGACCATTCACATGCCTTATTTTCCCACATTATGTTCAAGGCGTTCCAAGGCCCCAGTAACCCTGTCACTTGGCATGCAAGGTTCATTCGTGTGCGGCTCGATTCACAAGAAACTGTATATATGTTTTGGTTACAATTTGAACTAGAAGAGACCTCGTATTTGTTGTTAATGAAGTTTAGTGTAAAGTAGGCGGCAGATATTTCAATATAGGTGGCAAAATCGCCGGCTGCCAGCACATTTTGACTGGGCTGTATACACGCTGTTATGTTACACCTGCATTTTTTTAAGCTATTGTACGTTTACTTGTTTGACATCAGCATCTAGAACAAACATTATGTCGTAGCAACATTCAACAAAGCCATCCATTTCCAAACATCTGACTGTGAATCTGTTCATTGTATAAAACAAATAGATTCCATTTGGCTGTGTGTCTGTTCAGTTATAGATCACAGAAGACGTCAAAATGTGGTAAGAACATCAGTGACACACTCGCCTGCGGCTAGTGTGCCACTTTTCTGCTCTTACCACATTTTGACTTCATCTGTGATCAATAACTGAACAGACACACGGCCAAATGGAATTTATTTGTTAAACGTATTATGGTATGTCATTCAGTTGTCTAGACAGTCTCATTTTACACAATGCGTATTTATGTTACGCTAAGATGTTATGGTCATTTTAAATCTGTTTTACTCTTCAATTCTTTGACTTCAAACTCAGCTTGGAAAATGAAATCCAATCTGTGGACTTAACCTTACATTGTTTTGTATTTACCAGATAGCTCTTAGAACCCTTTCATCACTTGTGTGTTGCAGGGGCAGATCCAGGATCTTTTTATGGGGGGTGGCTATGGGAATATACCTAAGTCTATAAAATTTTTCATTGTTGCGATTAATAAGAAAACTGTTTAAACCGATGGTCTAAAGGGGGGTGGCTAACCACCCAATATCCACCCCATATCCACCCCTGTGTTGTAAAACTAAAACTTAGTATACTCATAGTCACTTCATAGTATATAAACCAGGTCACCCTGTGATGGACTAGCATCCCATCCAGGGGGAGTAGTAATACTCCTAGTCACTTTGTAGTATATAAACCAGGTCACCCTGTGATGGACTAGCATCCCATCCAGGGGGGAGTAGTAATACTCCTAGTCACTTCATAGTATATAAACCAGGTCACCCTGTAAAGACCTAGCATCCCATCCAGGGGGGAGTAGTAATACTCCTAGTCACTTCGTAGTCTATAAACCAGGTCACCCTGTGATGGACTAGCATCCCATCCAGGGGGGAGTAGTAATACTCCTAGTCACTTCATACTATATAAACCAGGTCACCCTGTGATGGACTAGCATCCTATCCACGGGGGAGTAGTAACACTCCTAGTCACTTCATAGTATATAAACCAGGTCACCCTGTGATGGACTAGCATCCCATCCAGGGGAGAGTAGTAATACTCCTAGTCACTTCGTAGTATATAAACCAGGTCACCCTGTGATGGACTAGCATCCTATCCAGGGGGGAGTAGTAATACTCCTAGTCACTTCATAGTATATAAACCAGGTCACCCTGTGATGGACTAGCATCCCATCCAGGGGGGAGTAGTAATACTCCTAGTCACTTCATAGTATATAAACCAGGTCACCCTGTGATGGACTAGCATCTCATCCAGCGGGGAGTAGTAATACTCCTATTCACTTCATAGTATATAAACCAGTTCACCCTGTGATGGACTAGCATCCCATCCAGGGGGGAGTAGTAACACTCCTAGTCACTTCATAGTATATAAACCAGTTCACCCTGTGATGGACTAGCATGCCATCCAGGGGGAAGTAGTAATACTCCTAGTCACTTCATAGTATATAAACCAGGTCATCCTGTGATGGACTAGCATCCCATCCAGGGGAGAGTAGTAATACTCCTAGTCACTTCATAGTACAGTGGAATCCCTATTTTTCAAATACTCGATTTTTTGAAACTCTTGATTATTTGAACCAAAACTCGTTTCCCTTGGATTTGATTTCAGTCAATACCACCTTCGATTTTTCGAACTCCCGATTTTTCAAACCAACTTCTGTTTTCCTTGCAGGTTTGCAAAATCAGGATTCCACTGTATATAAACTAGGTCACCCTTTGATGGACTACATGTAGCATCCCATCCAGGGGGAATATTAATACTTCTCATCACATTATGCTACGAAAACATGATGAAGTTCCGGCATCTGTGGTCCATTTGTGTTGGGAAAGCTTTCCTTGTACCCCTTGGCTATCAAGAAACTCCAGTTTAGTCATTTAACACTGTTCTTATTTATTTATCATCCATTTTTAGTTCTCCACCAGTTTGCGGAATTTCCTACAAGTGGTTTGTGTAGCCATGGCGTCATTTGCAGAGGGCTACCACAGACACAAAATGAACAGTGTGGCGCTTGCGACAGTATCGTTCTTAAACAGTGGAAAGTACACAGTGAACCCTGAGATGAGAGCAAAGCAGATCGTGGATGTAACACAGAAGACCAACATGGATTTTTGTAAAGCTTTCTGGAGTTTAACAGAGGGTTTTGGAATACAGGTACTTATAAACTAGCCTAAGGCTGTTTGCCATTTTACAGAACTGGTCATGCAGATCAGTCAGTATGTACAGAGTGTAAAATGGTATGTGACATACCGTGTAAGAGGAAATTTTTGTGAGAGGAAAAGTTTGTGGATTGCCGACTGAATTTGTTTTGCGGGAGGAAATGTTTGTGGATTGAGACAGCTAAAATTTCTGTTGGAAGGAAATGTTTGTGGATTTCTGGTCAAGTGTAAATAAAATTCAAGGCAGTATCAGTATTAAATTGCAATTTTCCTTCCTGAACGGAAGTTTCTATAGTTTCCATAGTTATGGTTGCTGTTCTATTGCCAACATGAACACAAACAACAAGAAAACAAACAACAACAAGTATTTATTTTTAAAAAACAGTTACAATTTTAGCTGCCCGCATTTAGCAAAGGCTATTCTAGGCAGGCAGATTAAAGAAAAGTATACAGAGAAAATTATTGTGAATTACTGTACGTTCTTGTAAAAACGTATTAGTTGATTATGATAACAGTCTCTGGTTCTTTTGAGGATGTGTCTTGAGTTGAGTCAGGAATACAGATGATTGTTGTGCGGGTTGCCTCGGAGTTATAAGAGCGATACGTTCACTGTTAAAAAGTTCCTGTAAAACCGATATACACCATTTAAACAAGATATACTAATTTTTCTGTGGCGGAAAATTTTGCGGGAGTTTTTTCTGTGAGAATGTTTTTTTTTTTTTTCGGATCAAAGGAAATCTGCAAAATCCGCAAAAATAAACTCCCTCATAATTACCGGTAAACTCCTACATGGTACTGAAAGACTTTGGAGTCACTTCATAGTTACTTCATAGTGTATAAACCAGGTCACCCTGTGATGGACTAGCATCCCATCCAGAGGAGTAGTAATACTCCTAGTTACTTCATAGTATATAAACCAGGTCACCCTGTGATGGACTAGCATCCCATCCAGGGGGAGTAGCAATAATCCTAGTCACTTCATAGTATATAAACCAGGTCACCCTGTGATGGACTAGCATCCCATCCAGGGGGGAGTAGTAATACTCCTAGTCACTTCATAGTATATAAATCAGGTCATCCTGTGATGGACTAGCATCCCATCCAGGGGGGAGTAGTAATACTCCTAGTCACTTCATAGTATATAAACCAGGTCACCCTGTGATGGACTAGCATCCCATCCGGGGGGGGGGGGGAGTAATAATACTCTTAGTCACTTCAAAGTGTACAAATCAGGTCACCTTGTGATGGACTTACATGGAGTAGTGGGGAAAAATTGTTAAAATATCAAGAGAATTCATCCAATGATGGCTTTCATTAATTTTTTTATTATTTTGTCAATGAATAGTTGGTTTATAAGATCTAATTTACAGACTCAAGACTGTTGGCACTCAGAAATTTGTTTGTTTAATCACATATAGCATGTTCCATTGTTGGTATGTTCAGCAATGAAAGTGAACAGAGTTTTCCACATCCCCCCTGACCCATTTGAACTCCAAAGAGACAATGGTGAATCCGTCAGTATTGCTCCGCCCTGTTCCTGGTCAGGGCTGGCACCAGTGCAAGTGCGACTCCTATCATCTGAATGGAGGGAGGGTCAGGTACGAAATGATGTGTTGCTGCTGAAACATGTAACCTAAGAAAACAGGAGAACAAATTTCATTTGAATGGTCACATTTTAGGATTTCATCTACAGACTTAAAAGTTAGAACCACCTTGTACGGCATAATAAACAGCACCACAGGAAAGTACTGCTCAGTAGCTTTCGTTTGAATGGTCTCAATTTTGGTTTTCATTCACAGACTCAAAAGTTAGAACCACCTTGTACAGCATAATAAACAGCACCACAGGAAAGTACTGCTCAATAGCTTTCATTTGAATGGTCACACTTTAGGATTTCATGGCAGACTCAAAAGTAAGAACTGCCTTTTACAGCATAATAAACAGCACCACAGGAAAGTACTGCTCAATAGCTTTCATTTGAATGGTCACACTTTAGGATTTCATGCGCAGACTCAAAAGTAAGAACTGCCTTTTACAGCATAATAAACAGCACCACAGGAAAGTACTGCTCAGTGGCTTTCATTTGAATGGTCACACTTTAGGATTTCATTCACAGACTCAAAAGTTAGAAGCACCTTGTACAGCATAATAAACAGTACCATGGGAAAGTACTGCTCAGTAGCTTTCATTTGAATGGTCACACTTTAGGATTTCATTCACAGACTCAAAAGTTAGAACCACCTTGTACAGCATAATAAACAGTACCACGGGAAAGTACTGCTCAGTAGCTTTCATTTGAATGGTCACACTTTAAGTAGGATTTCATTCACAGACTCAAAAGTAAGAACTGCCTTGTACAGCATAATAAACAGCACCACAGGAAAGTACTGCTCAATAACTTTCATTTGAATGGTCACACTTTAGGATTTCATGCACAGACTCAAAAGTTTTATAGCATAATAAACAGCACCACAGGAAAGTACTGTTTAATACCTTTCATTTGAATGGTCACACTTTAGGATTTCATCCACAGACTCAAAAGTTAGAATCACCTTGTATGGCAAAATAAACAGCACCACAGGAAAGTACTGCTCAATTGCTTTCATTTGAATGGTTGCACTTAGCACCATCTTGAACAGGGAATGGTTGGCTTCCAGTTTAAGCCCCTGCATACTTCAGTTGGCCAAACTCCAGTAAGCAATATAATGTAGCTGTTAATTTATAATTATATATATTTTTCTTTTTCTTACCCAGAGCAAAGATGGTTCCATACATCATGGCCAATTACCCAAGCCTAAAAGTGACGGTCTGTTAGTTCACGTTCATGGGGGAGGTTTTGTGGCTCAGTCATCAAAATCACATGAGGTCAGGGCTCGAAATTAAAAAAAATTATCAATCGCAATTTGCAAGTAATTCCTAAAATTTGGTCACAACTAACTACTACTACCACTAACTAACTACACAACTAACTACTACTACCACTAACTAACTACACAACTAACTACTACTACCAGAACCGGAAATGAGAAACAAGAACATTTCTGAGAAAGTGCACCCATGATATGGAGTATGAAATCGACGATAAAGTCACACAACATTCAACGTGAATTTCACAGGATTTTTCGGATAAAAAGACTGTTGAATATAATTCCTTTATTAACTAGGCCGTAAAACAGTTGCAAAATCATGACTGATAGACAAATTTTAGTCGCAAAAGCGAAATCTTTAGTCGCAAATGCGCCCGATACAGGCGCAATTTCGAGCCCTGGAGGTATGATAACCATATTACCCTGGGGGACTCCCATATAAAAATGACAGGGTGTTAGTTCACGTACATGGGGGAGGTTTTATGGCTCAGTCATCCAAATCACAAGGTATGATTATCACAGTACCCTGGGGGGACTCCCATATAAAAATGACAGGGGTGCTTGTTGAATATTTTTGAAAAACACCCTAAACGGTACTAGAATCTTGTTTGATGGGCATGGCTCAAATGAATTTTTACCCCAAAGAGGAACCAATTCTAAAACAATGTGTGTTGTACTCTGTCTTATTACACGACTAAGACAGTCAGAGGGCCAATAACTAAAATCAACCAATCAGAATGCTCGATTGCTGGTCCAATATTCTCTAAGTATTGGACTGGGCATTGTCCCGAATGATCCCGCGCAATCCTCCTGCCGGCAGGAGTCATGTAATAAATCTCTTATTAACCAAGCTTGCTTGGGTCCATACTGGGAGAATATTGGCCCTCGGTCTTTTCTGTACAGACCTTGCTGCGCTCAGTCTGTACTGTCAAGACCTCGGGCTGATATTCTCCCAGTATGGCCCTCGCGCTTGGTCAATAAGATATATTTATGATATGGCTGAACTGGTCCGTGATGAAAAGGAGCATTCTGATTGGTTCCCTGAGTGGTGAGAATTTTTGCTTACGGACTGCTCACGAAATTAATTTCGCAATATTCTTTTTAATATGAAACATTAAACAAAGAAAACTTTTTTATTATAGGTCGAAGTACTTTTTCTTTATGTTTGGAGGATAATTTCGGTTAAACAGTTACAAAAGTGGCCTGAAAAATGCAAAGTACATGCTAAACTTTGGTGCGCGCATTTGCCGAGAACGGGATGCATCAATTTATCAGCGAAATTTTAAAAGAGCCATAATAATAAAATCTTTATTGAACTAGCTTGTTTGGTCCCTATTGGGAAAATATTGGTCTTGTTCCGTTTTTGCAAGTTTATGGACCTTGTCTTTGGCTTGGTCCGTAAACTTGCAAAAAAAGAACTCGACCAATATTTTCCCAATACGGTCCTCATGCTAGTTCAATAACATCTATTTATTACACGACTAAGACAGTCAGAGGGCCAATAACTAAAATCAACCAATCAGAATGCTCGAATGCCGGACCATTATTCTCTAAGTATTGGACCGGGCATTGTCCCGAATGATCCCGCGCGATCCTCCTGCTGGCAGGAGTCGTGTAATAAATCTCTTATTAACCAAGCTTGCTCGGGACCGTACTGGAAGAATATCGGCCCTTGGTCTTTTCTGTACGGACCTCGCTGCGCTCGGTCCATACTGTCAAGACCTCAGGCCGATATTCTCCCAGTACGGCCCTCGCGCTTGGTCAATAAGATATATATTTTTAGGTTCAACACCCTAAAAGGCACCATGATAATTCAAGCAGTGGCTATTTTTGGATTTTTCCACTACCCTAAGCTGTACCAATCTACAAATTAATTTTTGACCCCTAAAAGGTACGACGAACACCCCTGTCCTTTTTAGGTGGGAGGCTCCCCCCCCTACCCTTAGGCCTTCGAATTTTGTAGGGTTTAGAATTCACAAAAATGGGCCACATAGAATAATGGTGTAGTTTGTTTTCCCTACGAACCAGCCTGGGTTGTTCCTGAATTGTTTCGTTAAGTGAGGACATGTTAGTGCTTAACTTTCTAAAGAATCAAAATGTTCAATCTTTAATAGTATCATGATTCTCAGATACTTTTGCTTGCTTTTGAAACATCAATATAAAGTCGTATTGATGTCTCAAAAATCTAGACAATGTTTAATCCTGATACAAATCTATTCGCGACTCCACCCAATACGGAATATATTTTTCCCAACACCCTCAATATAATGCAGTATTGACGCCTCAAAATCGAAATTAGTTTATATTATTGATGTTGACCCCCCCCCCCCCCACCACATACAATGTTGAGTCTGTCTAGCCAGAATGACTTGTTTCAAGTTGTGAGGATTTGAAAAAAAAATCATGTAGGGTAGGGGATAAAATTTGTCATTTAAAGTGGGCTTTAAGGGGATAAAATTCAACATAAGGCAGTTATATATGCACCCATCCCTTCAATTAGTAGCTAGAGGAGAAAATCAATACAAGGTTCATATAGGAGTTCCCCTTCCACACCCGTTGTGATGGTCATCTTCCTTATAAAGACACCTCCATAACATGGACACTTAGCGCAGTCTTTGTCCTTGTTTGAAGAGATTTAACTGTGTTAACACAGAGTTTGCTTCTTTATATTTTTTCAGATGTACCTTCGTTCGTGGGCCAAGGAGTTGAGTGTCCCTATCTTGTCCATAGACTATTCACTCGCTCCCGAAGCACCCTTCCCTCGTGCTTTGGAAGAGTGCTTCTTTGTTTATGCCTGGTGTTTAAACAATTTTCATCATCTGGGTGCAACTGGGAAATGTGTCTGCATAGCTGGAGATTCTGCAGGTGAGAAATCTTGGACAAAACTAGTTGAGATTAATGCAACATCGGTGCATTTTCCTAGAAGTCGCTCAATAAAACACAGATAGTATCTCAAAAAATGCCTCACTCAGCTGGTTTGGCTGGTATGGTTTTCAAATTTATTTCTTATTATAATAATTCTTGTGGTAACCATAAGAATTAACCTTTAATGGTAACCATAAGAATTATTATTATTGGTAACCATGTGGGCGGCACGGTGGTCTAGTGGTTAGTGCGTCAGACTTTCAACCGGAAGGTCGGTGGTTCAAGCCTGGTCTCTGCCGTCATGTTGTTTCCTTAGACAAGAAACTTTACTCCACACTGTCTCTCTCCACCCAGGTGTATAAATGGGTACCGGCGATAAAATGCTGGGGGGTAACCCTGCGATGGACTTGCATCCCATCCAAGGGGGAGTAGCAATATTCCTAGTTGCTTCATGCTACAGAAACCGGGTTAAGCTCCAGCCGTATGGGCCATTGTGGCTCGAGCGCGACTTTACCTTTACCTTATGGTAGCCATATCTTGTTTACCTTTGACAGGAAAAAAAAATATATAATTATGTTATTCCTCCAGGGGAGATTTTTATTTGGTGGGGGTGTATCTTGGTGTTGCAGAAGCCATTTTTAGTTAGTTTTTGTGTTGTGGTGTGGGTATTGTTCAGTGTCTTTTGAATATTTTGTTTTACATCATTTGGTGATCACACCATCCGCAACACCAAGAAACTACCTTTGGTAGGTATTAAGAAGGATTTTTTTGGGGGGCAAGTAAAAACTAATCTTGGTGAGTAACAGTCTGATAGACACAATAATTTATTTGCATGGTTGTAAAATCAATGCTTCAAAAGAGAGAGTTTCCAACCCTTACTCTGTGTAATTTTTAATTGTGAATAAGAAAAGTGGTCAATCGGCTGTTAACGTTGAGTTTGCAATATGTAACAAGAGGCTCCAAGCAGCCTATACTCATGCACATGCGTAAGAAAGTTTTGATATATTTTAAACATGATAAGAAAAATGTCTGACATGTAGAAGAGTTACTCCTTTCATTCTGTCATCGTTCCTGCAAACCACGTTGTTTGCTATTGAATGTTCTGTAAATGAAGGCTGTACCACAATCAACATAGTGATTCTTCTAAGTGTTATATATATCTAACGTGAACATTAGCAATGTAAGTAGGGTTGTAGGAGACACTGTGTGACACTTCAGTAACATCGTTTTACTGGAAGTGAGAGTAACCAGAAGTCACTAAACAGGAAGTGAACTGGAAGTGCACAATTTAAAATATGCATGCATAGATTTGCATGAAAAAATCATGACCAAAAAAAAAAAGAAGAAAAAGAAAAATGGAGGGCAAACCTTAACTCATGCTGCTACGCACATGAGTAATAATCACCTACCATACCTATTTTTTTTTTATTTTGCCAGGAAGTCTGACTGTAACTCTGGCCAATTCACGAGATCTCTCTCATTTTGGCACTTATTGAAATATTTCTTCTTCTGCATTTGTCATTTGTCGTGAAAAGGGATGATGTCCTTATTTCCAGCCGAATGTTGCGTTTCACGTAGCTCAGGCGAGTCTTAACTTGCCCAAACTTGCCCAGGCGGAAGTTGAGATCACACTCTCCAAATAAATATACTAGTTAGGGTAGGGTGGGTAGAGCGAAAACCTAATGTAAATAGAAGAGCAATAGAGAGTAAGAGAGTCAATCACAATAGCCACTGAAATGATGTGTCTTTAGTTATCTATGAAATTTTTTTTTTAATTTTTTTTAATTTTATTTTTTTATTATAAACTTTTATTCGCTTACTTACGTACAATATACTGCTACTTTGAGACCAATACAGACTATATTACATATAATTATATACTTTGTCTTTAGCACTTCCGAAGCTATCATGATTTTTTACAATATTCCAATAACCACATTCTCATTAAGTAGCATAACGTTACAACAAAAACTAATTTACATAATTTACAGATGCTATTTCCACATACTTGCACAAACACACACATTCACGCATACACACGCACAAAACAAAACAAAGAAGGCAGAAAATAAAATAAAAAGGAGTTTTCGAGGATCGGTAATCAGGTCAAGAATGGATGAGCTTTTCAACTTTCCATTGAATCATTTGTTTATGAAAGAATTTGTTATAGCTGATTGGTCTTTGTAAAACTTTACAAGAATAAAAATATTGTTTGACATGTAAGAGAAGGAGATTTAATTTTTCACTTATACTAGCAGATAAAGAAAAAGCTTCAAAAGGGAGGTTTAGCAGTGCCTTTGACGGGGATAGCTTTACATTAGTACGGTGATGTAGATTAAACCAATGCAAAGAAGCGTCAAGTAGATTCTGAAAATCGGAACAGCTTAAAAAAGTGTGCTCGATAGAGTCAGGTTCATTACACAGTACACAATTTGAATTATTTGTAACTTTAAATAAATATAGTTCTTTGTTAGTAACAAGAATGCGATGGTGCAGTTTAAACGAAAATTGTTGAAGTTTATTATCAGAGGTAATTTTATAAGTGTTTTTTATAGAGCATTCCCACGTATCAGCAATTTGAGGATGATTTCTTCTCCATGAATTAATTGCAGTTGGCACAGCTGCCGAGTTCTCCAAAAATAACTCATAGAACTGTTTACAATGAAATTGTTCGAAAGAAGGAATGCATTTTTCGCCAGAAGTAGATCCAGTGGAGTGTCATCTTGCAAGGCAGGCTTTTATTTTAAGTTGACTGGGGATAGCTGATATAAGCTGACAGTACTGAAGAAAATTTGTATGAATATTATATTTCTCCTTAAACTCGTGGAAAGAAAGAAAACGTCCGGAGTTATTTAGCAAATCTGTAACAGAAACTACTTTCTTAGCAAACCAAGCTTTCCAGGTGTATTATCGATTAGATATGGGTACGGCATTAAAGGGAGGGGGAGGGTGGAGAGTTGGACGTAGAGAGTTATTCTGTCATTCTGGTGTCGGCAGTGCTGTTGTTAACAAACTTCAGTTTAACAAAAGAAAAAAGTTAACAAACTTCTGTTAACACCATCTATAGCAAAGTGTCTATATGCACATGCACAGTAGACACAAATACAATGATGGCAGGAATAAAGTAATACTGTTATCTAAAAAAAAACCTCTAAACTATCCATATATTTACTTATCCTTTGATCTGTCTGTGTACATTTTAGGTGGCAATTTGTGCGTCTCGCTGAGCATGCGTGCCGCAGAGTATGGCATTCGTGTACCAGACTCCATCCTGGCTGCTTATGCACCTTTCAATGTGCAGTGGGTACCCTCGCCGTCCCGTCTTCTCAGCCTCATGGATCCACTCCTTCCCACAGGGGTGCTAGGTGCGTGTTTAGCGGCATACTCAGGAATGGGAAAGTCTCCATTTGATGACTGTACCAAGAATTCAATTAGATCTCTAACAGGGAAAAGAAGTGATCCTGTAAATATTTCTGACAAGAGGAAGAAAACAAACTCGTTGTTGCGTCTTCTCAGAGTGGGATCTAAGGATTCCAAGCCTAGAAGTAGTAGTCATTTTGAGGGAAGTTTACAGCCGAGTTCTGAGAGTTTTCATAGCTGCTTAAGCTCACCACAGTCAGTGACCGGTAACAACGTGACTTTGTCAAATCCTTACGTAGTTGTCGGTTGTCATAGCCCCAAGCATTTGCCTCACCATAATGGGCTTTTGCATTGTCACGAGAATAACTTTCATAACTCCGAAGCACATCAACGAAATGAGCACAGTGAGGATTTCGAACGCAGTTCTTCAGATCATGAAAATGAGTATGAAAGTGACTGCATGTCATCGGAGTATTCACAACACCCACAGTCAAGGAAACAATCACATGACAGTACACCCAGCCAGCCAATGAGCCCTCAGAGAAGTAAACATGGCAGAGATGATACAGAGCACATAGCAGTGCATTACCATAGTGACGTTGAAGAGTGTCATGTAGTGAATGTTGTTGAGTCCTCAGGGAGCCCAACTGGAGAGCTCTTACTGTTCCCTCTTGATGCTCCTCAGGATGGGCCCTATCTGGAGGTAGGGACACCACCAGAGAGGGACGAGGAGGCCGGACATGAAGATGATCATCATGAAAGGACCACATCTATGTCCCAAGTGTGTTTGCCCATTGCTAAGAACCCATACATGTCGCCTTTACTAGCTTCTGATGAAATGTTGAAGACCTTGCCACCAATTGATTTAGTGGTAAGTTAACCTTAAGAGTAAGGTCTTTGTAAAGCTTTCACACCCAGGGTAATGACCTTAATTATTTAATGTTATACCTATTGAGTCCATTCAAATAAAATCTACAGTGCAGTACTTTCCTGTGGTACTGTTTATTATGCTGTACAAGATGATTCCAGCTTTTGAGTCTGTGGATGAAATCCTAAAGTGTGACCATTCAAATGAAAGCTATTGAGCAGTACTTTCCTGTGGTGCTGTTTATTATGCTGTACAAGGTGGTTCTAACTTTTAAGTCTGTGGATGCAATCCTAAAGTGTGACCGTTCAAATGAAAGCTATTGAACAGTACTTTCCTGTGGTGCTGTTTATTATGCTGTACAAGGTGGTTCTAACTTTTGAGTCTGTGGATGAAATCCTAAAGTGTGACCATTCAAATGAAAGCTATTGAGTAGTACTTTCCTTTGTTGCTGTTTATTATGCTGCACAAGGTGCTTCTAACTTCAAAGTGTATGCAACAAGATTAAAATAGTGTATGGGTTGTAGCAAATAAGCGCCCATGATATTTTTCCTGCAGCCATTGGAAAACAACACAACAAGTTTAAGTACAGAATATGAACAGCAGGCAATGTCTGCTTGCTGAAATTTGGTTTGCTTTGTAAAATGTCTGCACCTGTGATTTGTTTTTTAACCCTTTCAGTCCCAGAGTCAGTTATGGAGACATGTAGTGTAGTTTTAACTTTTGAGTCTGTTGATGAAATCCTATGGTTTGACCATTTAACCCTTTAACTCCCAGAGTCAATTATGGAGACATGTAGTGTAGTTCTAACTTTTGACTCTGTTGATGAAATCCTATGGTGTGACCATTTAACCCTTTCACTCCCAGAGTCAATTATGAAGACATGTATTGTAGTTCTAACTTTTGAGTCTGTTGATGAAATCCTTTGGTGTGACCATTTAACCCTTTCACTCCCAGAGTCAATTATGAAGACATGTAGTGTAGTTCTAACTTTTGAGTCTGTTGATGAAATCCTATGGTGTGACCATTTAACCATTTTAACTCGCAAATTTCATTTTGTAAAATATTGAATAATAAATGGTACCGTGCAAAAGTACTTCTGAAGAGGTTTCATTTGAATGGTCACACCATAGGATTTTGTTGACAGACTCAAAAGTAAGAACAAATGGTACCATGCAGAAGTACTTCTGAAGAGGTTTCATTTGAATGGTCACACCATAAGATTTTGTTGACAGACTCAAAAGTAAGAACAAATGGTACCATGCAAAAGTACTTCTGAAGAGGTTTCATTTGAATGGTCACACCATAAGATTTTGTTGACAGACTCAAAAGTAAGAACTAGGTATGTTACATGTCTCCATAACTGACTCTGGGAGCTGAATAGGTTAAGAGTTGACTTTAAATTGTATTATTTTTTTCACAGGCATGCTCACTGGATCCCATACTAGATGACTCAGTTGAGTTTGCACGAAGGCTTCGCTCCTTGGAGAAGGATGTGGAACTTTACATCTTAGAAGATTTACCGCATGGATTTTTAAGCTTCCACCTGGTCAGCCAGGAAGCAAGGGAGGGGAATGAACTGTGTATTGTCTGCTTAAAAAGGACATTGTCAGGAAAACGAAAAGTGGGAAACCTGGAAAAGGCACCCGTGTATTGAGGTAGCTATAGTGACATTGCGTGACAGAACAAGTTGTCATGTTTTTCACAAAAATGGATTGTGTGACATAACACCAAAATAATGGCAGTTGATGAATTTGTATCTGATTGCAAGAAGTAGGCAACACAAAAATCCATAATATGCTGTGATAACATGAAAACTTTGTCACACAATACTGGCCTTCGCATCAGGGTGTAAGTGTGAGATTGAGGCGGAGTACAACTTTTGCATTTCAAACTACGGTTGACACTTGCTGAGGGATTACCTTTATAAGTGTCCTGAAGCATCGATCTTTTTGAAATCCTGCTTAACCCTTTTGCGGCAACAGGCGACTATTGTTGCCTCGCCCATAAATGACCAAAGGCCACTGTAGTCACCACATGCTATTTCGGAAATAAAATATTTGGCCATAGAGAGAATGATGTTTGAGGAAACTTGGCCGCAAAAGGGTTAAAACATTTCTCTGCAACACACTGTATTTAGATTCTCTCATAAGCAGTCATCTTTCTCTATAACACACATCCTTTGAAATGGCTTGAAAATCAAATCACCCCGCCGCATGCACCATTGGTTTCACTTCGTTGTTTAGAGCAGTTTTCAGTTAAGTGTTGTAACACTAAAACCAAAGTAATTACTGTGGCCAATCAAAACAGACCGCACAATCCAATGAACCAATCAGAACTCAAGCAAATACATGTAACCAGCGCTTAACACGGGAAAATGCATTTAAGTAAGTAGCAATTGGTCTTGGTTTCACTTTTGATTGGTTCACAGTGGTCCAAGATTTTTTAGCCAATCACAAAGCATAGCAATGCAAAACTAAAGAAATCCATAAGTTACTTTCCATACTCAATTGATAAGCCCTCTAAAACAAATCTTCATTTAATGATTAAATTTTTGTTCACAACAAGATCAGTCATGTTACATAATGTTGTACTTGTGATCATGGATAGTATATGTTCTCTAAAAATAGTTCTTCCTATGCAAGTCTCATAATGTTAAGTTGAGGAAATATAGTCATTTAAGGCATAAAAGTTGACTGCAAGCTAAGATTCATTCATCAACGTTACCAGTGTTAGCTGATATTGGGTTTGATTTACAAACAACAAAACTGTGATCATGCGATGATCTTTTTTCAAACTGAAGAGTGAAACAAGTGGTCTGTAGGTGGGCTGATTTTCAAGCATTTCAAAGGGAAACAATAGACCATTTAAAAAATGATGGCAGGCTGGGGTGAGTGACCACGCATTAAACTATGGATATTTTATTTTTAAAAATCACAGGAATAACGTCCATTACGAACTTGAGAACAGTTTCAGTGAATTTTCCAAGCAACATTATGCAACATTATGCAACATTATGCAACATCATGCAACATTATACAACACACTGCAAGGCTTGGTGCCATTTTGATTGCATAGTCCAATGCACAATCACTGTCGCCTTAGGCTGGGCGCACTCTCTTTCAAAGTGGTCTTTAGTAACCATGGACACTAGGGTTTGAAAAGTTGTACTTTTGCTCATTCTCAATTCTTGTATTCCCAACTGGTGTTCTCTAACTTTTATGCGGTGGAATTGTATTACATTTCATACTGTCAGTATCATGTTTTGTTTTTTTTTTTTCACAAGATGGGGTGAGTATTGCGATTTTCATATCTCCTTGAAATAATCACATGTGAACACAACCAAAATAATGAATGAACTGGAATAAAGCAATGTGATTGGTTAGCGAACAGACAAATGCGTGTGGCTTTTGGTTGGTTTAGTAAACACTCAAAGCAAAGCAAACAGACTGCAAGCTAAAAAGAAGCTATTATCTTTGGCGTCACTCGCTTTTCAGCATTTTCATAGCTCACAGCAAGCCTGTTTACATATTAGGGATACTTTCAGGGTATGTACTTTGTGTATCCCTTATTATTTTGTATTTAAACGCTTAGTTTTTATTTCAATAGAAAAAGAAGATAAAAACAGCAGAATAGGGAATCGAACCTGGGCCATATGATCTGCTCCATGCACACTATCCACTACACCACCGAGGACTAGCTGCCGGAAACTGTAATTTTTAAGGGATATAAGATAATATGCTGCTAGCCCAGACCATATATAAGAACTAACCCTTTCGATACACTGGAAATACTGGAATCAGAGCTTAAACCTAAATACTAAAATCAGAGCTTTAACCCTAGATACTGTAATCCGACCCTAAATTACACTGCAATATATCTAAATACATTACAATAAGGGATACATGAAGTACCATACATTATGATCAGGGATACACCAAGTACCTAGGATTTTCAGTGGCAAGCGAGCAAAGCTTGCTTTGATGCTTTTTACTACTTGCGGATAAAACAAATTGTTAAAACTCAGTGAAACTGTTTTTCAAGGTCATGCAAAACTCGCTCTACATTTCATAATGTCAATGTCATACTTGTTTGTTTAGTTTTTTTTTTTCAGGAAATGGTTATGGGTGCATTATGAGGGGTGAGATTCTCAAAACATATAAAATAATGATTTCTTATTTTTGACTTTTGTATATTGGAACCCTTGCTGGCGAGGATTAATTTTTCCCTTTTTAATTCACAATTGCTGGAATATACTGCCACTTATTTACTATATGGTATTAATATTAATTATAGTCACTAGCCAATGCTAGGCCAATGTAAAGGGGAGATGTATTTTCAATATGGATGTATCTTTTGGGTTTGTTCAGGGAACAATACTGTGTCATTGAAGAGAGAAATTACTAATATTTGTAATGAAAGTAAATTAATGAACCAGGATTTTATGCTTCATAAAGATCTAAAATTAAACATATATTGTTAGGGAACAAAATGTATTTAATGCTGAATAATGCTGTCAATAATCAAAATGACTAAATACGTAAAGAATGTGTAATATGATACAATGTCGAAGAAGGGATATTTGATATGTTGCTAACTTATTTAAGGGCCTGATTCACCACAACACTGTGGATTAAATGCTCACTGTGGATTAAATGCTGAAATGTAACAATTAAAATTTGTTTGTCAGTATCCTTCCTTGCACTCTAAATATCATACCAAAAACATGGTCCTTCTCACTTTAACCCTATGAATCCCAAGAGTGCGAAATACCACAATTCAAGAAAAATCCTCAATTTCATTTTGTAAAATATTGAAAAACAAATTGTACCATGCAAAAGAACTGCTAAAGAGGTTTCATTTGAATGGTCACACCATAGGATTTCATCAATAGACTCAAAAGTTAGAACAAATGTTACCATGCAAAAGTACTGCTGAAGAGGTTTCATTTGAATGGTCACACCATAGGATTTCATCAACAGACTCAACAGTTAGAACTACACTGTCTCCGTAATTGACTCTGGGAGTGAAAGGGTTAACACAAAAATGAAATAAATTGGTGTAACGTGGTCCAGTGTTTCAATATTCAGAGAGGATTTCCTCTATTTCTACAAGAGCTATGGGCTATGTTGTACAAAATGATCACATGCACACATTCTTTATAACACGCATAAAATTTGCAGTCATATCACAGGGGACGCTTGGGAACAAAAGAATTAAAGACTACACAAACTTGTCTCTCACTAACAAATTTCTATTGTTCCACTATTAAGAAAGAAAGAGTGTGAGCACGTGATCATTCTATGCAAGTTTCAAGGCCACAGCTCTTGTAGAAACGGAGGAAATCCTCTCTAAATATTAAAACAATAGAATTTTGTTAGTGAGCAAAAATGGGCCATTTTTTCAAAAATCAAACAGTCCCGTTTTTAACTCATTGACCGCTCATTTTCTCCGCTTCTACAAGAGCTCTGGCCTAAAAATTAGCCGTCAAATCCCAAGAGACGCATGGCAAAAAGCGTATGAATATTAAAACAATAGAAAATAGTTATTGAGCTTAAAAGGGTACTATTGAATTTGTGAAAAAATGGCTCATTTTTGCTCATTAACAAATTTCTATTGTTTCAATATTCAGAGGGGATTTTCTCTGCTTCTACAAGAGCTCTGGCCTTGAAACTTGCACAGAAAGATCGCTTGTCCACACTCTTTCTAACGCGCATAAAATTAGCCGTCAAATCCCAAGGGACGCTTGGGAATAAGCGTATGAATATTAAAACAATAGAAAACAGTTAATGAGCTAAAAAGGGTACTCTTGGATTTTTGAAAAAATGGCTCATTTTTGCTCATTAACAAATTTCTATTGTTTCAATATTCAGAGGGGATTTTCTCTGCTTCTACAAGAGCTCTGGCCTTGAAACTTGCACAGAAAGATCGCTTGCCCACACTCTTTCTAACGCGCATAAAATTAGCCGTCAAATCCCAAGGGACGCTTGGGAATAAGCGTATGAATATTAAAACAATAGAAAACAGTTAATGAGCTAAAAAGGGTACTCTTGGATTTTTGAAAAAATGGCTCATTTTTGCTCATTAACAAATTTCTATTGTTTCAATATTCAGAGGGGATTTTCTCTGCTTCTACAAGAGCTCTGGCCTTGAAACTTGCACAGAAAGATCGCTTGCCCACACTCTTTCTAACGCGCATAAAATTAGCCGTCAAATCCCAAGGGACGCTTGGGAATAAGCGTATGAATATTAAAACAATAGAAAACAGTTAATGAGCTAAAAAGGGTACTCTTGGATTTTTGAAAAAATGGCTCATTTTTGCTCATTAACAAATTTCTATTGTTTCAATATTCAGAGGGGATTTTCTCTGCTTCTACAAGAGCTCTGGCCTTGAAACTTGCACAGAAAGATCGCTTGCCCACACTCTTTCTAACGCGCATAAAATTAGCCGTCAAATCCCAAGGGACGCTTGGGAATAAGCGTATGAATATTAAAACAATAGAAAACAGTTAATGAGCTAAAAAGGGTACTCTTGGATTTTTGAAAAAATGGCTCATTTTTGCTCATTAACAAATTTCTATTGTTTCAATATTCAGAGGGGATTTTCTCTGCTTCTACAAGAGCTCTGGCCTTGAAACTTGCACAGAAAGATCGCTTGCCCACACTCTTTCTAACGCGCA